>JBCEWE010000323.1:520000-582500 GCA_039877035.1 Silurus lanzhouensis | reverse complement strand
AACACAGCGATTACCTAAAGCACACACAAGGCACTGTTGCTCTTCCTGCAGATCTTTCTCACTTTCATTCACCAACACTTCAGCACAGGGAGCACATTTCCCTTCAAGAGGCGGCGTGATAATCCCTTAATACAACAAAATGTTTTTTTTTCAGTTAAACCTCTTGATAAATAGATAATATTCCTCCAACATAATACTAACACAAACTCAATGCATTTACAAAAAATATCAGCAGTCTATAAACTTTTTATAGCACATTTTTATTGAGCGATTATAATACAGCAAATGGATGATTATTAATCTAATCATATTTTGCACACATCTTGTCATGCTTTATATTAGAACTAATTTTTTTCCATTCTGACTCATCAAAACATGCTGATTCATTCACAGCAGCTTCAACAGTAGTTCCATCTACACTGGCAGTAATGCACTGATACATTGGTATTCACACAGCAATAGCAGACAAACCACAAAATCTACAACTAATTAAGAAGGAGATGTTTAATAAGCATTCAAAGAAAATGGATTCGCTATCAGTGCTTCATTAAAGTCGGTAAGATGATGAACATCTGATCGGAAGGTCATGAGTTCAAGTGTCAGCATCGCCAAGCAAGACCCATAACCCTCAACCGCTCAGATGTATAAATGAAAGGAACGCAAACCTCTCTGGATTAAGAAAATGTCGCCAAATGATAGACATTTAAATGTCATGACAGCAGTAGGATGAAGCACTTTGCATTTAAAATCTGTCAATATTTCTTTATGTATTTGTTTATTCTATGTTAGTATTTAAATGCAAACAAAGGGAAAAAAAATGATTATTTCACAAGATTTGCGGTAAAAAAAAACAAAAAAAAAAACGTTAAACAAAACTTAATTTTAAGCGTAACAAGGCCTGAATGATTACAGAGTCGATTACATCTAGACGAAGTGAAACACCTCATTCAGTTTTCCAGGCTCATTGTTCTAATAAAAACCGTTTCACCGTAATGTGAATGAATGAAATGTCAGAGCTGTAAGCCCTTTACATTTGGACGACGCTTTTCCTCGACTGCTGAGCTTTGTGCGTCAAGTTCTAAAAAACCCGCCCGGCGTATGCGATGCCAGCGCCAAGCGTACCATCTGTTGCTGTGTGCTGCGTCACTACACAAATTAATTAAAGGCAGAACGCGAGCTATTTGAATCGGCTCTTCCTGGCTGCTGAAAGACTCCATGTGAAGCGTGGCCTCTGACTTTGAGCTCTGCTTTTAGACTGAGTGCAGCCATTGAGCGACATGAACGCTTTTCTCTTTCTCACTCAAGCTCTCCGTCGCTCCGGATTAATAAGTGAGAATGGAGCATCAGAGGGAAACAGAAAGCCTTATGCCAGCCATTAGGAAGACTAATGACAGTTAATGTTGTAATCTGCTGCAAATGCAGCTCAGTAACTCAGAGCTCCTTGGCTCATTCTGATTTACATGATAGCATGTTGGCAGGATGTTGCAGTGTTCAAATTGGATGGCAAATTGCCTGTGACTAGCAGCACATTCACACATGCACACCCCGGACATACACGCCATATAAACCAGGAGCATTTAGCCACAATTTGTACAGGTCCAGAGACATCAATCTCTAGACTTCTACAGGAGATCTTTCTCAAAAAATATAAACTGTTATAAACTGTGACTCATCGTTCAAATTAGCAAACGAACGACATACTTTATCTTTGACATGATGCTATTACTTTAAGTCAGTGGAGATAATAATGAATTGCCACAGACTGTTACACCGGTGACAGTAACACAAATGACAAATTTCCTTTAAAAATGTGTTTTCCAAAATGGCGTCTCAAAGCACACAACATTAATTAAACCAGCATCAACACATTTTATTCTGGTGTATTATTTCTTTTTTACACTAAATAATTTTTCACTAAAACTGAAAGTGTGTAAAATCCGAATGAATACGTCATTTCTTTACTTTAAGAGTATGAAAAAAATAACGATTTTTGCTGCTGCATAGTTAATAAACTATGAACTCTGGAAGTACTTGTGAATTCATAATATGAATAGTTCATAATATCTATAGTTTATAAACTAGCATATATAAAAAATATTTGTTCCCCTTCTTATCTAAGTGCAGTGATTGTTTTATTTTTTACAGCAAAAGTATAAAGCTGTACAGACTATATTTCCAAAAGTATAGGAATGTAGTTTTCAACCTAGTGAACCAGTGTTGATTTATTAATTTATACTGACTTCAAAGCACTTTTGTACGCCGCTCTGGATAAGGGGCGTCTGCTAAAAGTCAGAAATGTAAATGTAGTGGGACAATGACTTTTATGTGGTTCTTCTCCAAAATTGTATAGGGTGTCTTCGGATATGGTAGAATTATATTTTCCCTTCTCTTGAACAAGGAGACCCAAACCTGTTCTAGCATGACTGTGCACTATGCCAGCTCCATGATGATGTGGTTTACATGGGTTGTAGTGGAAGATCTCCTTCTATAAAGCTCTGAGCTCAACCCTTTTGGACACAAAATTGGAATGCTGACTGCACCCCAGGGCTCCTCACACCTGACCTGAAATTTCCACGTTCACACTCCAAAATCTAGTGGAACATCTTCCCAGAAGAGTGGATGGTATTATAACAGCGAATAGGCACTGAATGTGCAATGGGGATGTTCAAAAATCACATCTCATGGTTAAATGTCCACAAGCCTTTGTCCATATAGTGTATTTTTGGAGAAATTGGCAAAGACATTCTGAACAACTAAACCCAGATTAATGAAGAATCAAACAGACATTTTAAAACTACCCATGATTATGTGAGATTCTTAAAAATCTTTCGAAACTGTGTCATGACCAATTAGAAGTCAAGATTGTTACCCAAATTCTGAGAACATCTCAAAACCTCCTTCTGATCTGAGCTTCCGAGATTGGTTCATGGAAGAAGCGATCGATGGTGTATCTATTTTTGGCAGCACCAATCGAATTCTACTATATTTGCACTTAGAAAGGAAAATGTTACAGCCAAGGATTTTAGAGCTCAGGCTGTTCAGAGTTGCAAGAGAAGATGCAATAAAAGTGTAATCTCTGGTTAAATGGAAACAGTTGTATAAGATTTTGAACACCAGAAACCTTTTTTAATACGTTTCTTTTGTCGTCTTTATTTGTTTCATTGAAACACATTTTCCCCCCTTCTATTATGTCAATGGATTTTGCCTCCATTTTCAACTGAACCAAGGTACAGACTCCATTTAATCAAGTCATTACTGATATTTATAGATGTAAAAATAACACTGTATACAAATAGTGAGGTATTTCTCGACTGAAACTGGCCAGGCAATCAAATCTGGCATTTCAAAACCTTTATCTGAAGTTATACCCCACATTAGGATAGGGTGGTGTGGGATATTTACACACTGTGTATATATATATATATATATAGGAAAGAACAAATGTGTTCATGTGTCATAAAAGTTACAGCTTTTTCTCTGATACTGATTTCTTAAAGAGAAATTGGTAAAAAAAAAAAAACCCACTGAAGAAATCCCCTCACAGAAAGCTCAAAAGCTCATTATTTATTTTTTTTTCAAATAAATCCATAGGGATGAATTTATAGGGGATGAAATATAAATGCAAATAAAAATGTAGATTTCTGTAAAGCTGCTTTGTGAAAAAAAGGTAATAAGGGAAAAATGATTTAAAAGGAATTTAATTGATTATATTAATGATTACATGGCACTTATAAAAATGTTTTAATGGAGTATAAAACATAAGTATATACCGTTAGTATAAAAACATATAAGTATAAAACAAGTTAAAACTAGGGTTTTTGAAATACAGGGTATCCCAAAAGTTTCAAAACATAGATGTTGATGGTTGTGTTGGTGTATGTTGGTTGTGAAGGTAGGAATGGATATTTATTGTTATTACCATGAACATAAAAAATTTTCTACGCCCTCCCACTGAAGTTCTCTTCAAATGGAGACACTCTGTGCAGCTGGGGATGGTTCCCCATCAACAACCTAAAGATCCAAATTACTGAGCAACTCAAAAATTTGGAGGAGGGATTTGGACTGTAATTAATATCAACAGTCTGCTACAATGGCTCAATGTATCAAAAGAATCACTGCACACCTTAACAATGATGGAACTATAATGAATGGACATTCGGTGCCACAGAGATGAGGATGAGGTTCCCTTTTGAGTCTGGTTCCTCTTAAGGTTTCTTCCTCATTCCATCTCAGGGAGTTTTTCCTTGCCACAGCTGCCACTGGCTCACTAACTGCTTTATCTCTGTAAAGCTTCTTTGGGACAATGTCCATTGTTAAAGAAGCATTAAACAAATAAAAATACATCAACTTGACGTTTCTGACCGATAAGATTTCAACATTGTTAAAAATGTCCTGAACCACGTTATGGTTCAAAGGTGGTTCACGGTTGGTGTGTTTGTACTCAGAGCCATAGAGAATTAAAACAAAAATGTATTGTGTATTTCATTAAAGATTCAAAAGGCACCACCTTTTTTTGGTCACAAATCCCACTCCAGCCTTTGTACCCTGTAAAACATATTAATGATCGTGAAAGCAATAGCTTCAGTAGATATATTTCTAGTGAATGTACAGCTGTAACACTGATCCCTGCATATTACATCTCCTTCCCCGAGTTCCTTCTCATTACAGCATAAATCTCGGAGAGACAGTTCGGCTCTGCTGTCAAAGCCATTTGAGCTCAGAACCAAAACGTCAATATGTTAAGGCAGTCAGGCTGCGAGTGTTCGCTACAGGACTGCAGGCTCGGTAGATAAACAGGCACCCTGCACGTGTTATCAGCGAGCAAAGATTAGTCATTATCTGCAGAGGAGACCGTATCCTCAGCATAGAGGATTCTCTTAATGACCTGATCCTTATCACACCGACAATCAGATACAGAGAGTTGCTCATAGCCTCGGATTGTTTTGCAAAAATCGCTCACATCCAGTGTCAGTTTTTCCAAAACAAGCACAATTTGAAGTTCTTGCAGTGGGAATACAGACATCCAGCAGCTGAAAAAAAGACATGATTTTTTTGCCACCATAAAAATTGGAGACCAATTTATTCTAGCTTTAACACTAAAGAAGTGAACACACATAAATTGAATAAATGATTCATAGATAGATAGATAGATAGAAAGATAGATAGATAGATAGATAGATAGATAGATAGATAGATAGATAGATAGATAGATAGATAGATAGATAGATAGATAGACAGACAGACAGACAGAGAAATAAAGACTCATTTTGGACATGATTTTTCGTCACAGAACATATGAGGACAAAATTTCTATCTTTAACACTGATGAGGTGAAAGTGTTAATCTAATAAATGCTTCATTGGATAAGCAGATAAGAGACACAGACTGCAAATTCAGAAAATCCATGTTTATTTCTGAGCCTCTGATCATCTCAAATTTCTCTATAACTATCAGTTACAGGTTCTTAATATACATATATCATCATATTCGGACTAAACCAGATGCGTATGTTTCCTGCACACACACACACACACACACACACACACACACACACACACACACACACACACACACACACACACACACACACACATGCTTAGAATTACTGTTTCACCCTTCACCTTCCCAGCACCACCCATATAGATCTGCTGTAGGTGGGGGTCTCTTTTACTTCAGCTTTCGCATCAACATGGTTCTTTACATCTTTCTCTTTCTGAGCACACTTAACAGAGCAAGTCTCTATACTTACTCAGCAGAAGCAGTGTAGCAGATCTACACCTTAATATCAACAAACGAGTTGTCATGGCTGAAATACATTTATCTCAGTGACTCATGGTGTTTGTATTTTATAGTTCTTTTGCAGTGAACCACATTCAATCCTGCTAAACTGGACCTATAATAGAACTACTGTAGCTGCAGGTGGGCTTCCAGTGTTCACAATATACTGTACCTGAGGTAAAAACTGGATTGTTTCTGGGCATTTTAACATTGAGCAGATCTGAGAACACTTGCTTATATCATGGCCCTTTTAGCATAATGTTATATTTGTGTACGATTGAAGTGTCAATAAAAGTGACAGTAAAATAACAGTTACATTTTTGATAGTGGACCATTAAAACCAACCCATACTTCACGCTGTAGAGAAGCTGACTGTTTATGTGAGTGATTTGAGTAAAAAATACATTCATTCACAATTTATACACACATTATACAGTACTGCATAGTATTATGTTGTATAATTACTGCCAAACTCATGTTTCATGTTGCAGCATGAGTTGTCGGTCTGTTATGTGACAGGAAACTAGAGCTATAAATGTACAGCATCCAACAAGTTGTTTATCTTTAACTTAAAATGTAAGGGATTTATAGACCACTTTGTTTTCACAATGGACAAATCAAGTGGCCAGTGTATGGGTTTGCTTGTGGGTCAATTCAGAGTCCAGGGTCATTAATTGTGTTCACACTGGCACAAAAGTGGAACACTGAAACAGAATAAATGGGCAGTCACATTATTCCAATGACTTCCATTCATACCCAAGTGAAGACTGGAGACTGGAAATGCAAGTTCAATACAATGAAAGTTGGATTTTATTTTGCTGCGTTCCAAAGTTAAAGGTATGTGAACCCTGAGCTGTGAGATAGATAGATAGATAGATAGATAGATAGATAGATAGATAGATAGATAGATAGATAGATAGATAGATAGATAGATAGATAGATAGATAGATAGATAGATAGATAGCCAAATTGCTAAACAATATCAGTATTTCATCAGAAGGGGATGAAAATTCTGTCAATATATCTATGGTACGTCAATATCAGCTAACTGTTGTCCCATATTCTAGCTAGCTAGATAACATAGTTGAACTCATTTGTTATTTGTTTATGTTGAATTACATGTTAAAGAATTACTAACTGCTAAATTGTTCCAAAAATAGGGCTTTGTTTTAACATAGATGTTAACAGGAAGCGTAAATCCAGCTCTGAAGCCTCTGCACAGCTGATAATGAAGTTTACTGTTATTGACAAAGCAATAACATTAGCTAACGTAGGATAGCACTGGGTAGCTCGCAACTTAAATAAAGTGCACATTCGCTTATTAAGAGAGTGAAATAAAATGTTAATCCCATACCATCTTTATTGCCAGCAGTACCTCAGCATACGAAGTGAATCTCATTAGCGCAGTCAGTCCTTAAAATGGCAGCAATTATACAGTGAGATGTAACGCGAACTGCTAGTCTCGTGGCCTAACGACATAGGTGTGCGCATCTGAAAGAGAAAAAAGAGCGTTTTGCCGCTAGGTTGATTAAATTAATGGGTGAGATCACATCTCTCAGACCTTTTTAGCATTTTCCCACTAAGGTAACCAGCACTGTTTATTTATACTCCAGGCTTAATGATGTTGTCTGGTTGGAACATGGTTGCAGAAGGTTTTCCTTGTGCAACACTCCAATTTTCTGCTTTAATTTTTCATTTGCTTTCATTCGAAATCCTCATTACATTCCTTTCTTTGCACCTACACAACACTAGTGGTCATTTTTCTGTTGCAGGCCAGGCTTTTATCTTCAGGTTTTTGTTTTTTTCAATGATGTCATCAGTGCTTGCAAACAGGAAATGAAAAAAAAAAGCCTTTAGACAGGAGTTAAAAGATTACTATATGAGAGTTGCTCTTTTCCAATAATGCAATGCTTTAATAGAGTCTCTCCCAGCTGGAACATCGCTCTATTATTATCTCACTCCAGGCTCATTAGGGTGGATTGGTTTGGCCGTAATGGTCCTACTCTTGAAAGAGTGTGTCCCTGTGCATCATGGTGAAAGAGCAAGCACCAGATGCTTCTACATGTCATGTATTTGTCTGTTCTCTCATCCATCGCAGGTATTTTAGAAAGCAGAGATCTCAAACTGCATGTTCGGCTGCAGAACACACACTACCCAACTGCAATGTTTTATCCACTGGCTTGCTGATTTAAAAATATGATGCTCGCCTACAATGTCAAAAACAGACGAGCACCCCTCTACCTCACCACATATCTCACCCCATCTCACGGTACAAGGAGTACAGGCTTCCAGACTCTTCTGTGCTCTGGCACCAAGGTGGTGGAACAAACTTCCATTTAATGCCCAAGCTAAGTTTCAGACTGATGGTATTCTTAGTCTGTGTCCTAATGAACATCAGAATGTATTTATTGATGGAGATAAAGACTTTAAAGCACTTTGTAAGTTGCGATGAATACAGACGTCTGCCAAGTGCCATAAATGTAAAAGTTTGTCAGGTTTTTACAGCCCAAAACTACACTTCATCTAATCAGACGGACGAAGATCACGGGGTGCTGTAAAGTGTGTAAAGTGGTCAAAAGACTTTATGACTGTATATAAAGAGTAAAATTTGTAGAGAGAGTATTGTGAAATCATTCCTTGTGTAATAAGACAATGCTTATTTCCGCCAACATTTTTAACATTTCTGTATGTCATAGTAAAATGGGGAATAAATATTCAGTAGAATAACAATATATATATATATATATATATATATTTTTTTTTTTTTCTTTTTTTTCCCCTTAAGGTCATTTTTTTTAAAGTATTTTGATTTTTGAAACACATTTGCTTTTACTTTGGTAAATTTTAATGTGTAATATCTTACATTTTACTCTGGTACATTTTATAAAAAAGCATGACGTTCCTCAGATACCCCAGGTAAGCCCATGGGTCTGGTGAGAGTGTGTATGGAGTACGGGGTTCTCTCATGGAGTGTCTATAATCATAGAAAACTCTCTTCTTCAAAAGATATGATGTGCAGGAGAATGAAGCATTGAACTGCTTCAATTATTCAAATATAGTTCCCATAGATCACTACTTTTAGTTTTGATTTCTCTTGTATTTTAAGTCCATTCGAAAGCAAGTACTTTTGCATTGTTCTTAAAAAGAAATGTAAAAGGAAACATACCTTCTTAGTGCAATTCTGTTGACATGATTACAGCATTTTCGATGCTGTGAGGTGTTTATCTGATGCTGTTCTCAAATTTGATAAAAAAATATGGAATCCCTGAAGGCAGCCTCTGTCGGAACCTGAGCTTGCAAATTCAGCCAAAAATTGCTGCCTACTAGGAATGTTACTGCATACGAATATATATTAGTCAGAATAAAGACATATTGTGGGCTAAACAAACACAAATACAAATATGTACAATATCAGACCCAACTATCTTCTTTAAAGTTTCACAGGAGATTTGAAGCTGCTGGGGACTAAAAGGTGTGTACTGGGACCTCAATGGATTCAGTGAAAAGCAGGAGGTTACTATTTTCATACAGGAGCAAGCAAGTGGACAGATATGATACCAGCAGGACAAAGACAAACCACACGCATTAACACTGAAAGTATTGTGATAGACAGTGCATTTACTGTTTCGTCACTCATCCTTAGTAAATGCCTGGTCAAGATCATTGTCATTTGAATCAGGCTACTTGATTTTTTAACAAAAAATAATAATATTCCTTAGGCCACACCCACAGGTATTTTTTTGTGCTTTAAAGATACAGACACATTAGTGTTTCTGTGTAACACTTGTAATGAACACCAAACTTTTGTGCAGTTAGAACATTAAGCAACATTCTAACATTCTAAAAGACTGTCTGTTTTTATAATAGTTTATCAGAGCAACAATTCTGGCAAAATCTGTATGAGATATTGTGATTAATGTTGCACAGCGCAATCTTTGAAAAAAAAAAATGAGTTCATGCCTTCGACACTGCAAGACATGAAAGAAACAAATCTGATCTCAATCTGAGATTGTTAATCTGCCATCACTTCACCTTTCTCACTGAATCAGGAAGGATTTAAATAACACTGAAATTCATTCCGGTTCTGAGCCAAGCTGGGTTTCTTAAATCGTTTACTCTGTGCCCAGCACCAGAGGTCCAGTACCTCTTTCTAACGGATATGGGGTAAGAAACGAGAAAGGAGGAGACAGAACGAAATAGAGCAGAGGAAAGGTGGAAAGGTTCCCTGTTGCTATTTCAGCACTTTCTATTCCAATCGATCCCACAGTCCCTGAGATGGGAGAGATCATGTGCATTGTGCTCAGAGACGGAATCCATGAGCACAGAAACACATACACACACACACACACACACACACACACACACACACACACACACACATACACTGTAGGCTGTAGGTTACATCATTTAAAGTCCATGCAACCAAGTTACAGGCAACCAACGACTCTTAGTAGTGTGATTGATTAAATAATCTAAAGTAATAGTATTTTTTTTTTATTAGAATTAAATTAAACTTGATTTTTTTATTAACAAAATGTTTAGAAATAAATATTTTGATTATTGTTATAATGTAAATAAAAAAAATGTGTTTACAACAATTATTTTGAAATAATTCCATTATAGGATCCAATTGAAATTAAGCAGCAATGAGTAAGTCAAGTCAAGTCAAGTCAAGTCTAGTCTAGTCAAGTTTATTTGTATAGCGCTTTTCACAACAGACATTGTCTCAAAGCATCTTTACAGAAATTAACAGTCAAGGTGAATGCTGTGTATTTATCCCTGATGAGCAGCCATGGCGACTGTGGCAAGGAAAAACTCCCTTAGATGTTATGAGCAAGAAACCTTGAGACTTTAAGATACAGGTAAGAATCCCCAGCCAAACTAATGATTCAGTTAAAATTCTTTAAAATAAGGGAACAGCATGATAATGAGCAGCAAAGCCAAAACCAGTGGATATACAGACTTTCTACAGATTAACATCCAATCTGTAATAATATATACAGTATATCATTAGCAAGCTAAATCAGCTAGTAATAAGTGGGTAAAGCTAAAAGGACCAAAAATCCCAATGCACTTTGCTCCGAATTTTGGTCAAATCATAGCAATGACGTACCTGTATAGCAAATTTTATGCCAGCATACACATGATGAATAAATGTGAATACAGGTAGTTCCCCGACTTACAATGGTGATGCTTTCCGATGACCCCATCGTATCTTAAGTCGAGACATGGCCTAGCCTACACAAGAGTCCTAACGAATTGTGATCAATATAGAGTCGTATATTGTAATTTGTTAATTATTCACAATATACTTTTGCATTGTGTATGTTTCCTTTTACAATATACAGTATAGTATATGTATGTGGTGCAGGCGCATGGACGAGCATGCTGTTTCAGTTGGCAGTGACGTGATAAAAAGGAGAAAGACAAGAGCTAAAATTGGGCTTTGAATCACCAAAAACACAGAAAAAAATACGTGCTCTAACTGCTGGTGAGAGTACGCCATCTCAAAAGAAGGGAGATGCATACATCCTAGCAGCATCCCAACGTATCATAAAACGTGCAAAAATTCAAGTGCATTTTTCATATCGCTGTTGTCATCTTAAGTTCGAAAAATCGTACAGAAGAGGTTACTATAACAGCAACCGGGGTGTGAATGTTGAATGGAATATTTAAAAATCACGTTGTATTCATGTGTCCACAAACGTTTGCCCATATAGTGTACCTACATAACTAGCTTAAGGTGTTGTTTTGGCATGATGACAAATTGGTCAGTTCAATTATTAATTAAATTTCAATGTGACACATTCGCCAAACCTAAACAGAGAAACAGTTCTTTATTAAGTAACAACCTAGCCAACTTTTTTTTTTAAATCTAAAGTCCACTTTTAATGAATTGGGTGTAACTAAATGTGGAATAGGATGTTTAAAAAGCCAATAAAATCTTATGGTCAGGTGTTTACAAACTATTGTCCATATAGTGTATTAATCCAGCTGCAGTAGGTTTACTGTAGTCAACATGTAGACCTCTAACATCTAGATCTCCAGTTGTTACAACAAAACCAAAAAGAATACTAAGGACCAAAACCACTCAAGCTGAAAACCGATCTATCTGCAAGTGTCTGGTAAGAGATATCACAGCACAAATGCACATACTAGCTGGCTGAAGGACAGTTTTTACCCTCAGGCAGTCTGCATCTAGAATAGCACATTATTGAAGAACACTATGTATATGTTGCTCCATTTTGCATATAATAATTCACATTATGCTGCTACACTTAATATTGTTCCTACTGCTTTATTTAATTATGCAGCTGTTCAGAATAATGCTGCACATTATTTAACATTTGATTAGATTGTTATTCTATAGTGTTTGGATATTTGCCTTGCACACACGTCCTCTGGTATTGTTTGGAGAAACTGGGTAAACTGAAACGATTTAGAATACTAATGCGCATGGTTCATCTGGCCAAAGAATCTTGAATTCCCAGCAATAATGTACACGCTAGTATGCCAAATTTATGGCAGTATCATATGCAGGATAAATAAATGGTAAAACAAACCAAGTTTTAAAGGAAAAAAAAAAACTCAAACAAATAGGACAAATGTATGGTAGTTTATGAGGGCAAGGCATAAAAAAAGAGTCAACTTGCATAAACTTTAAATAAAAAAAAAATTCCACTTAAAAAAAGTAAAAATAGCTGACTTAATAATTTTTAAAACCTATTTTAAAAAGTCAGCTTTAGATAAAAGTCAACTTCAAATAAAAATGAGTCAGCTGTAAATAAAAGAGATATGTTTAAATAAAAAAAGTCAGCTTAAAATAAGAAAAGTCTTTGTAAATTAAAAAAGGGTCAGCTTTAAATAAAAAAATATATTTTTAAGCAAAAAGAGCAAGCTAACATTAAGTAAAAAATTATCTACTATAAACACAATCAAAATAAAAGTCACCTTTAAATAAAAAAGTGTTAGCTCTGAATAAAAGAGTCAGCTTACAATAAAAAAGTTAGCTCTGAATAAAAATAAAATGTGTTAGCTCAATAAATAAAAAAAGAGTCAGCTTTGAAAAAAAATAGAATCAGCTTTAGATAAAAAAGTCAGCTTAAAAAAAAAAAGAAACTATGAATAAAAAAAGTGCCAGTTTTAAATAAAAAAGAGTCAGATCTAAATAAAAATTGTCAGCTTTAGACAAAAAAGTACGCTTTAGATAAAAAAGTAAGCTTCAGATTAAAAAAAAAAAGTCAGCTTTAAAATAAAAAATAGCTCTGAATATAAAAGCGACAGCTTTAAAAAAAAAACCATCCAATGACATCCAATAAATGCTGTCTACCGACGTGTCCCCCCATTTGGAATGGGACCCACTTTTTCACCCTGAACTAAAACACTTATCTGTTTCTGTAACTTCTTGACCTTCAGGTTGGAAAGCCAAATGTTGGAGTCTCTGAAACTCTCCAAACTCCTCCTGCTCCTCAGAGAAAGACAGATGGTGCTGCTCAGGACTAGGCAGGGAGGCTCGGGCAGACGTGGATCACTGGACCTCATCCACAGGTCAACTCTGAAACTCTGTGCCAAAGGACACTGCAATACACCTACACCTGCACTATAGCTCATATCTGCTCCACCTGGTGACCTCCACTCAGCACTTCCATGACCAAAATTGTTTACTATAGAAGCCTGGATTCCAGGCTTACAGCCCGGGGTGCTAACCGAATGGCCTTTTTACATTCTGTCTGTAAAAAACTGTTGGATTATATGGGCGGAAAAATGCTATAAATGGTTGTGTTGGTCAGATACATTCTAAGGAAAAACAGTACTAGTGGTACTTGATGCTGCAAGGATTCCATTAAGGTTGCATCTTTTGTTTATTTGATTTGGCATGTTTAATCTGGGAAGGTGAACATGCCTTAGCCAATAATTTACCTCAAATTATTTTCAATTATTATATATAATTCTATATATATATATATATATACATATATATTTACACCAATCAGGCATAACATTATGACCACTGATCCGTGAATAAGACTGATTATCTTTTCATCGTCTGTTAGTGGGTGGGATATATGAGGCAGAAAGCAAATGTTTTGTCTTCAACGTTGATGTGTTAGAAGCATGGAAAGTTGGCTAGAGTACGGATTTGAGCGAGTTTGACCAGGGACAAATTGTGATAGCTAGAATACTGGGTCAGAACATCTCCAAAACTGCAGCTCTTGTGGGGTGTCTGCAGTGGTCTATCAAAAATGATCCAAGGAAGGAACTCTATATATATTTCTGGGCTAAAAAAAAAAAACGTGTGCAAATGAATGGTAGAAACTAAAAGATGAACCCTTCAGAAATACACTTTACTTCACCTTTATTCCGGGAAATGTAGTGAGTGAATCCATCTGATTTTGTCAGAAAAAGTCAAAAAGAAATGTCATACTGTCGGATCTGCAAAAAATAGGCAGTGTCTCCTAGACCTGCCATAGAGTAAAATAAGATCTTAAGTAGGAGCTGTAAAAAGGCTGTTAAGCTCCATATAAATCACTGCCAGCGCAGACTACGCTATACTGTTTATGTCTTCTGCTTCAATAACCAAGATCCCAGGGTGCACCGCGGCCCTAAGCAGAGTTCGTACTCTTCCTGTGGAGTGCATTAGGACACACTGTGGATGGATGCAATGCTGTCGACTCATTGTGCACTCTCTGTAACTCGAGATGTATGCATTAGAGTCGACATGAACTGCACCGCTGTTGCTGGATGGAGGCATTGATCTTTCAGTCTTTTCTTCTATCTACCACTTGTAGGATGTAGAATAAAAAAACACAGCATCTTAAGAAAGCAAGGCTGATACCATGGTGTGGCTTCATGCAATATGTCAACCGAAAGCTAGTTGTCAGGCCAACAGGGGCTACAATAGTCTCACGAGCATACCTGGTGATGAGTGAGACATTTCAGCAAAACCAACCTAAAGTATGTGTATGGGGTTTGGGGGCCAATAGCAGGAGTCCCCAGCAGTGTTGGACAGTAAAGAAGTAAATGTACCGTATTTTCTGGACTATAAGCCGCTACTTTTTTTCCACGGTTTGAACCCCGCGGCTTAAACAACGAAGCGGCTAATTTATAGATTTTTACTGGGTTTTTCCCGGTTTCACAAGATTCAAGCAAAAAAACTGAGCAACATAACATTAGACCACTGAAATTGCAGAACGGAAATTGCGGAACTCTTTATATTAAATCAGATGCGCTCCCACTGAATCGGGCCGCACCACATCATGAATATGGATGATATTCCTCTGATGTTTGACCTGCTGCTCACTCACTAACTCCAGTTGCAACAGAAATCATATAAGCACAGACAGTTTTCCAAAACTCGTGCTTTTTTATTTTTTTTTGGCAACAGCGTCACGGGTTAGTCAAAGAAATGAGCATCGAAAAATAATAATGACATATTCCTCGGTCTTGCACACATGCAGTGATACCGGAAAAATGCATCCGCAGGTTATTCCCAAAATGCCGCTTTGCTCTTAAAGGAGCCACAACATATTTCACCCGTTACACCGTGTAACAGACACTGTCTTTCGTTAAAGCCTGTGTAAAGTTCATTAGTTTCAGTGTAGACTGTAGACTGTGGCTTATAGACAGGTGCAGCTTATATATGGTGCGCTTTATAGTCCGGAAATTACGGTAATTCGTTACTGTATTTAAGTGGATTTTTCGGGGATCTGTACTTTACTGAATTATTTACATTTGGCCAGCCTTTTACTTTAACTTCACTACATTTCTAATTATAATCTCTTACTTTTTACTCAACTACATTTTGCAAATTCAGTCATTCCTTTTTTATTAAGGAGTGAATAAAAACGTTTTAAACTTGTTTTTATTGCTGCTTGGTGGAATCTACTAATCACCAACATATAGTTCAGCATCTGTTTAACTGCAAGCAGAACATTTATAAAGAATAAATGATGGAGGAAACTCCAGACTCGAACTCACCGCAGCACCAATGGCCTCATTTGCGCATTTTTATGAAGTAGTTGAAAAGCAGGTTTTGGGCTCATGACAATTTGAAAAGATATTAATCAGTGTTCGACTCATTAATATTGTTCTATTAATAGATCAGTGTGCTGAGAGTCACATTCGAGTCTTTTCACATAAACTGAGTTGATTAAACAAAGAGTCTTGTGATAAAAATGATAATAGGAACATTATAGCCATAATAAATCCTAATACTTTGGATACTTAAATAAATTTGAAGGCAGATACTTTTGTACTTTTACTCAAGTGAAAGTTTAAAGGGAGCATTTTTACTTTTACTGGAGTCATATTTTACCAACTGTACCTCTACTTTAACTCAACTACATGTTTTTTTTGTGTACTTCGTCCACCACTGCTCTCCAGAACAGCTTCAAGGTGTTGGAAATGGTCTTCCCTAAGATATTACTAGCACTGAATTTTCCCCACCCTCTAACTTGAAGACACAAACCTGTTCCAGCCTGACAGTGAACAAAGCCAGCTACAGGAGCATATGCTTTACCCAGCTTGGATTGGAAGATCTTGAGCAGCCTGCTTTATAGCTCGGACCTCAAACCTTTTGAACACAGTTGGGATCTGCTACACTGACTGCACCCAAGGCCTCTTCATCTCACCTACATCAGTGCCAGTAAAAAATCTAGAATCTAGTCAAACATCTTCCCAGAAGAGTGAAAATTAAAAAAAAACATCAAATGTGGACTACATGAGGAATGGGCTGTTCAAAAAGCACATATAAGAATCTCATGGTCAGGAGATTTTAGCGGTAGTCAAATGTTATTAACACAAGGCCGCATTTTATCATATTCAGTCACATGACTACTAATATTAAGTGGAAGTGTTAGAAGTGTTAAGTTTATGATTATGACCTAGTTGGTTTGTGCTGCAATGAGCCAATATTTTAGAAAATTATTTATGTTTGCGCAGGTTGTCACATGGACTTTGGTCATTTTGGAAGTAGGAGTTGGCAACCGTGGGACATCAGTAATTGTGTTTTAACTGGCGCGAGCTTGTTTTGAACCCCTTACCGTTAGTTATAATGGAGCCATGGAGTAGAGCATTTCAGCATTATTACCAGTTAGGACGTCATGATCGCGTCCTGTCTATTCCTGTGAATAACAACATGGGTGTGTCATTTTGAAGAAACGGCTTAACGCAGCGATGATGTGTGTTGTGGCGAGGGCTTTTTACATTTCTACGCTTTCCACGCCACTGCTCTATTCTAACTAATGGCGAGGGGTTCGAAACGAGGTCACACTGATTCCAAACAATAGATTCACTAACTCCTAGTTACAGAATGTCCTGTTTCACTGCACCACCCTGTATAATGGAAATTGCTGTTATACAGTATGAAAGTAAGTAAAACAAAATCTAAGTGCTTCATTTAACTTATACCAGAACAGTATTTCAACTTTTTAAATGTTTTTGATTCAGTAAAAGACTTTATGTTAAACTAGAGGGCTGCAGTGGAATTGCAACGCAAAACTCGGATGAGCAGACGGTTTTACCTTCGCCTTGCGGGAGTGGGTGGTCGACAAATATAGCGTAAGTAGTAAGTTAAAGATTTTAAGGCTAATAATAGCCCAAGGAGTTTGTCATGTATGGTGCTTTACTTTAGCATTGCTTTATTTTACAGTTTAATGGTTTATGTCTGTTATTATTCTGTAAGTTATTTGTAGCCCTGATGTTTGTGTACATTTTAACACAATTTTTTTAAGCTGTTATAGGATGTTTTGCGGGAGCAGCCAGGAGGGCACACACAAATCACGGGAGCTGGACACAAGTTGCAGGAGCAGGCGGTAACGGTCAGAAATTCAGCGGAAGCGGATTAAAAAAAAAAAACAGTCCCACGCAGGGCTCTATGTCAAACTACTTCCTAGCTTTTAGTTATAGTTTCATAGTATTGTAGATGTCAGGTTACAGAGAAACCATAAAGCACTTAGTTACTGCTTGACTTTGCCCCAAAGCATTGACACTGGAGACTCATTCCATACACGTTAAATGAACGTCTTGAACAAAACATCATCATAACAACAATGACATGTGCTTCTTTGGGAAATACCAACCCATTTTTCAAGTGTTATATAAAGTGACAATCATACAAGTCCCTGTGAATCGGCTGTTACTATAGTAACAGTAACGTATCCCAATGATAATCCTAAAATAATATGGCCTTCAAAGGTGCTGTGATATAAAAACGACTGTGACATGTACTAATAACTGTCCTATTGACTGACAAAGTGCAGAATTTACTCTAAGCTTAAGGGAAAGTCACTTGAAATGGTCCTTTTCACATCAAATTAACATTATGAAATTTTGATGCTAAGTACAGGGATGCAGTAGATGCCGTTTATACTCAAACTAGTAAGTGAGCATGCCATGAGT
Source organism: Silurus lanzhouensis (assembly GCA_039877035.1). Classification (NCBI taxonomy): domain Eukaryota; kingdom Metazoa; phylum Chordata; class Actinopteri; order Siluriformes; family Siluridae; genus Silurus; species Silurus lanzhouensis. Next base: position 564,323 of record JBCEWE010000323.1, on the reverse strand, counting down.
AAAAATTTATGCCCCTCCAAAAGTTTTGTGAAAGAGAAAGTCACAGAAGGTTCATAGGTATAATATTTCCTAAAAGCATATAATCAAAACAATTTTTTTTCTTGGTTAATCCGTCTTTTGTTTTCCAATTACCATGATAGCAGTTTTGAAAGCTCTAGCCAAAACAAGCAAACCAACTCCAAATCACATGGCATAAGTGCATTTAAAAGTGCTCGTCTAACAACGACGTTACCATTAAACCACTTTAGGAACATTAACGCATTAAGCGTGTGCATGTGTGTGTTTGTTTTATCCCACAAGGCTCTCATTCAGACCCATTGTGTGTTATGCCTGAGCCTGTCTTAATAAACTGCTTGAGAGCGCGTAAAAGAGACAGAGGAAGAGCCGCTGAGTGGCGTTGAAACAGTAAGGCGTGTCATTATGCAGGCAGTCGAACTCATTCACGGCTCTGTTAGACCGGCTCTTAGAGGAGAGAGAGAGCCACTACACACTGAGTGCACTCTGGAGTTCAACAGATGATAACCAAGGTGCCAACAATGCTAACCAGGAAATCCTAAAAAGCGGATTGTCGGGGATTCTTTCTTTCTTTCTTACTCTATCTGCCTTAAATAGCATTCACGGTTGTTCTGAAACATTTTTCTGTTTTTTACCTGAAAAATGTAAATAAAAAATTTCTGGCAATAGCAAAAAACTTCATACATTTGTCCCAAACTGACATAACAAGGGGTAAAAAATTTTGTTACATCCAAACCACAAATGCTGGCACCTTTGCAATAAGTGTACAACAACACAATAAAAAAAAAAAAAATACCTGTTCTAAAAATTATGACACAAACACTTTCTCAGCTGGTGTATATTAAAATGATGTCTAGAATATTATATAAAGCAGAGTTTACATCAACACTTTACCACTTCTACATCCTTTTCATAAATAGATTGTCATTGTAATTTCATTGGATAAAATTTACACAGTAATCAAACTGTAACTCATCTTTCTGGAAGAAAATCTGATTTACTATAATTCACTATAAATAATGAAATTCTACCTTTTATAACTATATATAGAAAATCCCTTTTATTGTTTGTTTTGATGTAAACGTCAAACTGCATCCAGTACGTAAAATACAGACTGTGGCTGAACATGGTAACACCATGATGGCAGCCATTTTGAATTTCTCTTCCTTAGGGCAATTTGCTACCGTTTTTTATAGGTCAAATTGCTATTAGTTAACATCCATGTAAAATGATTTGGGGTTTCTCAGGGATGTCTTTTAAGATTAATTGCAAAAAAAAGTGTTTGTATTCATAGATTCAATGATTTTGGGTGGAACAGATGTTCATTATTTGTTAGCTAAAATGGTGAAAAATGGTAAAAAAAAAACGTGTCAATAGCTATTCAGCACTAGGAATTTGGGGAATTTGGACTATATAAATGCTTGTCCACCCACAGACACTGCTATCTGAACAGCTTTATGCCTTGTTCTTTTTTTAATTAATTGTATTAAATTTTTTTAAGAGTGTAAGCAAACATCACAGATACTTAAAATGCTAATGAACTCATCTAGTTTGATGCTGCAGGTGAACGTATTAGGCTCCATTTTTCAACAGGTCGTCTGTTGGCCTGCAGCCAAAAAAAATAAATAAATAAATGTTCCCTTTAATCCTGGGTCTGTTTCTGCAATGCCTTTTAGCTCTGTGCTTTCAGGCACCACATTTCACAGCCACTTATGTCCCCCCATCCCCCTTACACACATCCCTGACTGATCTGAGGCACTTTCGGCCGCTCTCCTGTGAGCCGTGCCCCTGCGGCAGGCAGCTGTTTCTCCTGCCTAATCAGAACATTTATAGTCAAGTAGCTCAAGCTAATTTACTCTAATAGTGTGTCAATAGCATTTTTCAACAGGATATGTCCTTTGATGCTTCTCGGGTATTGAGAGCAGATTAATACCTATTGAAAAAAGAAGAAGAAATAAGGTAGTGACAAATGGATATTAAACACAGTATTATACCCTAACCTGCACAAACTCTTTTACAACCCCTGACAATTTATTGTTGCAAATCTATCTACTATCATTTTGGGTAAATCTGGACAAGCTCCATGCAAACATGAGAGTAACCAAGCACAAGGTCAAACCAAGCAATGTAAAAGAAGACACCAGTGACAGCATGACTGTGAGTCCAAATCACAGACCTAATTGAAAAATACTGGACCCTTGAATTTAAGAACCCTGGGGAAACCCCAAGTCTGGAATAACTGTAAAAAGGAGAACGTTTGAAAAAGTTTTGTTTTTTTACACGTCAGTCTAATAATTTGTGAAGTTTCCCATTATCTTCACTTCACAATTCATGCCAGTAGTCTGACAACTGGTGGCGAGAATGGCTTTATTGCAATATGAGGTGGTATTAAAAGGTTTCAAGCTCTGTTTACTGGAAAGTATTTTATTTCTCTACGTTTACACAATATCACCTTCATAATAGTCTCCTTGCACAGCCTTCCTGCCACGTGTCAAGCACCTCTTGCGATTTGCGCTGGATCTCAGCAATGGTGTCAAAACAGCGATCTTTGAGCTGGATCTTAATCTTTGGGAAGAGGGAGAAGTCCGCAGGAGCTAAATCAGGCTAGTTGGGTGGGTGCAGAACTAAAAACATGAGGATTGTTTTCCGACAATCATTATGCACAAGTTGCCAAATGGTTTTGACATTTTCGTGGGGGTTGAGCTCATTAAAGGTCTTCCTGATCTCTCGATATCTTCCAGTGATCCTTTTCCGCTCTTGAAGTATGCGTGGAACTCAAAACACTACAATCTGTGGCATATTTGCCTAGTTTCACGCAGAATTTTACGTTTGCTCTTTGTTCTAAATTGCTGTCATGAACAATTGCCCATCCCAGGCGTGGTAACGCATGTAGTCAGAAAAGCAACAGTTTGCATCAATAGTCTCGAAACTATTTGACACCACCTTGTAGGTAAACAAACCCACAAAAAATAAAATGTGCAGACTGAATTAGCACCAACAGATTTCCAAGAGCGTAATCAGATTCAAAAAAAAGAAATAATGTGAACATGGTCCAATCCAGATGGCGTGCACAAGCTTGGGATTCATCAAGGGGTAAAATCGAGAAGCACTTTGTCTGTGACTGAAAATGCTTAATCATTCATTCATTTACTCATTTAAATATAGTGCATGGTAACTGAGTTGACTCTATGGGAAGGAGGGAATAAAAATGAGCGAGAGAATTCGGACATTTACGTAAATATAACGCGTCAGCGAGGAAACGCTGTTTTTGCACAGGCATTAAACCTATTTTGTATTAACAACTGTGGAACTGTGGTAATAAAGACAAACAAAACATCTGGTTGTTGTGTTTTTTCTCACTATTATGTTTGTTATATAAAAATATATTAGATATCAAAAAAATGATTAAAAACACACTGCTGCTTGTACATTTTTTTTATAATAAATGATCTATGTATGTGAACATACATTATGTACAGAACATTTTCACAAAGTTTCTTGTCAAACTGATGGGATAAAATGTACCCTGTCTTGCTAATTTGCTAATTTTGGTTTTGGCAAAACATCTTTTCCTGAGGAGAAGCTTTTCTTTTGCGCGTTGCAGTATGGGAAATAGTCTGTTGGCAAGTGTACATGGAGAATGTAGACTCAAAATTGTGTGCATGAGTGTGTGTGAGTCAGGGTTTCACTGAGTTCAGGTGAGGTCCAGTAGAGTAGAATAGAGCAGAGTAGAGTAGACAAGAGGTTACTTTATAATTCCCCAAGAGGAAATTCGGTCAGGTCAATGTGAATCTGAATTGACCTTAATGTTAGTGACTTTTCAAGCAAATGCATACACACAGGTTCAAGTCTCATTGTTAAATGTCACGTTTCACGTTTTTTTAATGAATTGCTGGATTCTGGAAATCAGAATCAGTTTATAGACTGATTAGCTCCTGCTCCACCTTAATCCTGACCAGGAGAAAGCATGATAACTGATGATGAATTCCAGAAATAAAAAGCTTTAACATTTCTGACTTTCACAGTCTACAGGGTTTCTAAAACCATTTCTCTCTGCTGTTCTCATTAATCAAAACAGCACTTACCCACTGTTTAAACGCACATGTTCACAGTTTCTGCGTGATAGTTGTGCTATTGTCATTTTTCTTTTTTTAACCATTGTTAACAAGCCATTTTTAATTCTGCATTCTTTCATTTTATTATTCAAGCTCCATAAGCAAAAAGCATTTACATATTTCGCTCTAAATTTGATTACAGCCAAAAGTAAATCATCAGCAGTTTGAATATTAGCACTTTGGGTTGTTAAGCGACAAGAATTATTTAAGTCGGTTCGTTTTTTTATTTGCATGGCGCTTTTAATAACCAACGTCATCTCAAAGCAGCTTCATAGAAATCTGGATGTTGATTTAATGAATCCACAATGAACAAGCTGAAGGCAATAGTGGCAAGAACTCCCTGAGATGGCATGAGGAGGAAAACTTTGAGAGGAACCAGACAGCTAATCATTATAGTATACAGGTGTCAAGAGAAGATTTAGAGGGCTGGAAAAAGACTTTTTGATTAATTAAGGTAAGATTATCTATGAAGAAAGTGTGAAACTTTGGCATGAAATACATTATGAAATAACTGAAATATACAGTAGATATTTGAAGATCTGCTTTACATGGCTTGGAGTGGAAGATCTCCTGCTATAGATCTCTGGCCTCAACTCTACTAAACACCTTTGGCATTAATTGGAACGCTGAGTGCACCCCAGGCCTACTCACCTCACCTACATCAGTACCTGACTTTACTAACACTATTGTGGCTGAAGGAGCACAAATCTCCACTATTACACTTAAACATCTAGTGGAACATTTTCCCAGAAGAGTGGAGGTTATTATAATAGCAAATAAGAAAAAAAAAAATGGAATAGTATGTTCAAAAAGCACATACTAATCTTACAGTTATCCAGAATATGTACTTTTGTACATATAGCATAGCTTTCAATTTATATACTTGTAAAAGAAGAAAAGAAGTAAAAGGAGATCACAGAATCTTGGTTGAACTCGCCAACACGTACCCTATTTTACATCCAATGCTTCTTTCTATATTACCTGCAACAAGTCATCTATTTTCTCACCTTATTTCAGTTATTAAACTCTTAATTTTGTCTCCTAGGAATTTATTGTTTTAGTGATCTCTCACACAGCCCTTTATGAACACAGACATTTTTCAGTGTATTTGATTTACCAATCAGAAAATGTGCTAATGAACACTATCGCCTGTGTCAACACATCATTCTCTGTAATTAGCTTTAATTATCAATTCGCTTGTCATTATTGTCTCACATATCTAAAACATTTTATATTAGATTAGGAAATTGAAACCTAATACAACAAGAACTAAAAAAGCAAAAAAAGATAAAATATTACAAATGATGGATTTTTGCTCAACGAGTCAAGCTCGAGGGAAAGCTAGAGAAATGTACTGTGGGTGGAATTTTTAATAATAATTGGAAACAGGTTGGATTTTGAGCTGTATGTATATATATATATATATATATATATATATATATATATATATATATATATATATATATATATATATATATATATATATAGTGAGGAAAATAAGTATTTGAACACCCTGCTATTTTGCAAGTTCTCCCACTTAGAAATCATGGAGGGGTCTGAAATTGTCATCGTAGGTGCATGTCCACTGTGAGAGACATAATGTAAAAAAAAAAAAAAATCCAGAAATCACAATATATGATTTTGAAACTATTTATTTATATGATACAGCTGCAAATAAGTATTTGAACACCTGTCTATCAGCTAGAATTCTGACCCTCAAAGACCTGTTAGTCTGCCTTTAAAATGTCCACCTCCACTACATTTATTATCCTAAATTAGATGCACCTGTTTGAGGTCGTTAGCTGCATAAAGACACCTGTCCACCCCATACAATCAGTAATAATCCAACTACTAACATGGCCAAGACCAAAGAGCTGTCCAAAGACACTAGAGACAAAATTGTACACCTCCACAAGGCTGGAAAAGGCTACGGGGAAATTGCCAAGCAGCTTGGTGAAAAAAGGTCCACTGTTGGAGCAATCATTAGAAAATGGAAGAAACTAAACATGACTGTCAATCTCCCTCGGACTGCGACTCCATGCAAGATCTCACCTCGTGGGGTCTCAATGATCCTAAGAAAGGTGAGAAATCAGCCCAGAACTACACGGGAGGAGCTGGTCAATGACCTGAAAAGAGCTGGGACCACCGTTTCCAAGCTTACTGTTGGTAATACACTAAGACGTCATGGTTTGAAATCATGCATGGCACGGAAAGTTCCCCTGCTTAAACCAGCACATGTCCAGGCACGTCTTAAGTTTGCCAATGACCATTTGGATGATCCAGAGGAGTCATGGGAGAAAGTCATGTGGTCAGATAAGACCAAAATAGAACTTTTGGGTCATAATTCCACTAAACATGTTTGGAGGAAGCAGAATGATGAGTACCATCCCAAGAACACCATCCCTACTGTGAAGCATGGGGGTGGTAGCATCATGCTTTGGGGGTGTTTTTCTGCACATGGGAAAGGGCGACTGCACTGTATTAAGGAGAGGATGACCGGGGCCATGTATTGCGAGATTTTGGGGAACAACCTCCTTCCCTCAGTTAGAGCATTGAAGATGGGTCGAGGCTGGGTCTTCCAACATGACAATGACCCGAAGCAAACAGCCAGGATAACCAAGGAGTGGCTCTGTAAGAAGCATATCAAGGTTCTGGCATGGCCTAGACAGTCTCCAGACCTAAACCCAATAGAGAATCTTTGGAGGGAGCTCAAACTCCGTGTTTCTCAGCGACAGGCCAGAAACCTGACTGATCTAGAGAAGATCTGTGTGGAGGAGTGGGCCAAAATCCCTCCTGTGTGTGCAAACCTGGTGAAAAACTACAGGAAACGTTTGACCTCTGTAATTGCAAACAAAGGCTACTGTACCAAATATTAACATTGACTTTCTCAGGTGTTCAAATACTTATTTGCAGCTGTATCATACAAATAAATAGTTAAAAAAATCGTACTTTGTGATTTCTGAATTTTTTTTTTTTTAGATTATGTCTCTCACAGTGGACATGCACCTACGATGACAATTTCAGACCCCTCCAAGTGGGAGAACTTGCAAAATAGCAGTGTGTTCAAATACTTATTTTCCTCACTGTATATATATAATATTCAAAATTCTTGTAAATGTTTTAGAGAAATTGGTGTTTTAAATTGCATCATCCGTGACACCAGTGTGTTTTCTTTTCATGTGCTCATGCATTACTGTGGTACTTCCATGCCACAAAAGCTCCGCTTTGCATAACTTGCAAGTACAGTTTTCTTTTCTCATGCCTTGGATGACTTGGGACGCACACTTGTTCCTGCTGCCGGATTACTATCCACTATTTTCCCAGCCGGCTGTGTTATCTTACATACACGCTAACCCGTGACTTAGGCAGCCTAACTAATTGATAATGCCATTTAAATACATCGCTCTCTCTAGAGCTAGATATATCTATTACTGTATATATATATATATATATATATATATATATATACAGTGAGGAAAATAAGTATTTGAACACCCTGCTATTTTGCAAGTTCTCCCACTTAGAAATCATAGAGGGGTCTGAAATTGTCATCGTAGGTGCATGTCCACTGTGAGAGACATAATCTCAAAAAAAAATCCAGAAATCACAATGTATGATTTTTAAACTATTTATTTGTATGATACAGCTGCAAATAAGTATTTGAACACCTGTCTATCAGCTAGAAGTGGGAGAACTTGCAAAATAGCAGGGTGTTCAAATACTTATTTTCCTCACTGTATATATATATATATATACAGTAAGTTTGCGGCAGGTGAAAAAGGGAGGGTATTTCCACTATATAAAATGACTGACAAAAGGCCAAGCTAACACAAACAAACACATCCGATTCGGTTTCATCAAACACTTCTCCAATTATTTATTAACCTGTTCACATTCTCCAGGTTTTATAAGAAATAAGAAAGTGCTAAAAAAAATGAATATAAGTGATGCACAAAGGACTATTTCATTATAATTAAACATTAACAACATTATAAACAACACTTCATATGCTTAGCTTTGTGTGCATACACGCTTCCTGAATAATAGATATTCACACTATATCGTAGTATATAAAACATTTAAAAGCTGTTCGAGTAATGAGATGAGCAGTGAGACCGTGTAGTGATTTACACCTCGCATACTGTCAGTGCTTACACTCTTTATGTGTGGGTGTGTTTACTGTAGTGTGTTTGATCTAAAGGGTCACAGTGTGTGTTGTGTGATTTAGTGGTGTGGTTTGCTTGTTGCCTATCACCCCTTCTGATTTGTGCTCGTGTTTGGAGATCTAAGCTGTAAATCACGTCAGCGAGGAGAGTGAAAACTCTCTCTTTTTCTTTTTCTCAGTCTCGGTACGAAAGAAGGCCACCAGGAAGGAGCGTTAAAGATCATGCATGGACCTTTCAAGGTTTGTATATGTGTGTGCGCTTGTGTGCTTTTTATGATCCCAGAGTAGTAAATGAATTTTTTTATGCCCTACATGATCATAGTTTAATATGGACATGATTTACTGCACATTGTTGTTTGTCTCAAGGGAGACATTCCAGCATTCAGTCTGCATGCTTTCACAAAACTTGAGTAGTCTATATTACACAATTAAGGCAACAGAGTCACAATTTGCCACCACGCAGGATCGTTCTCCAAGGGCACCTTGGCGATTCATCATGTGAAGTTGCGGCACATTAGTGTAATATCTACATTGATTTGTTTTTTTTGGACCGGACGCTCATTAAACCATATATCTTTTACCATAAGGGGCGCATTTTGGAGGTAAGCGCTCTGAGTCTCTCACAGGAGCTCTAATTCACAGTGCTGATGCAGCTCGAGTACATTAAGAAAGAAAGTGTTGATATCTCGGCTTTAAAGGTCAATTATGTAGGCATTTCTGTTCAAGTTTGTTAACTTTGCTCCATTTCTTTTATCCCTCGCTGCTCTCGAAGTTGGTGCTTGTCTAAGCTTCCTCAGTGAAGATTTTGTTTTTGAATTTAACAAGGCAGGTCATTAAAAAACACTTTTTATTTATTTATTTTTTTTTCCTTTTGCACTTTTTTTCATTAGTCGTTTTCCGGCAAGCAGCAAAATCCACTTCTGACATGCAAGTGGAGAAAATGTAAAAGTGAACAACGTGAAATAAAAACCAGATATTTGATGACTGATATCTGAAAATGTAATCAATCGTGTTCATTTGGTGGAAAATTATTCGTTTGTGCTTCAAGATCTTAGATTCTAATTCTACTTCTTCTCCTAATGGATGGAAGCACTTCTGTTCAATATACTGTACAGTTCCTGTCAGGAATGTGGAAACACAGTGGATTTTATGCTTTTTAAAAAAAATGTACACAGGAATTGGACAGTGAATGTCTGGAAGAAAGTTATGTGGACAGATGAGTCCAAATTGGAGATTTTTGGCTCTAACAGAAGAACTTATGCAAGACAGATAACAGGAGAAAAGATGTGATCAGACTGCCTCACCCACACTGTAAAACACTGTCAAGCTTAAGGGTTTGGTGTTGTTTTGCAGCAGAAAAAGGTTGCAGACTTATTCTGGATAAAGGGAAAACTGAACGAACATGGCTACCATTCCATACTTTAACACCACACAATTCCATCTGGACTGTAGCTACTTGGAACCATACAACAAGAAAATGAGCCAATCCTACGTCCAAGCTCTGTAAGAGTTATTAAAATTAGAAACAATCAGCTGGAAGATTATCTATCATGAAACGGCTTGCCCAGTCACTGCACCTTAATCCTATTGAACTGCATTGGGATGAACTGGATCACAAGGTCAGAAAGACATCTCCAGCTAGTGACGAACATCTTTGGCAAGTTTCACAAGAGGCAAAGTATTTCAGCTGAATGTTTGAAGAAATTAACTATCCAGATGCCAAGAATGTGAAAAGCTTTCAAATTATGCTAATGGAGGATTTTTCAATGAAAATAAAGTCTAATATAAAGGATAATTGTAAACATTTTACTGTTACATTACCTAACTTTGTGCATGTAAATAAAATGAAGATGCATGTCCTTCAAAGATATTGACGACTGTGGTTTTTTGGTCTTTATGCGACCCGGGTTCGATCCCCGGTCAGGGAACCATCCCCAGCCACTCTTAGTGCCGGTCCCAAGCCCGGATAAATTGGGAAGGGTTGCGTTAGGAAGGGCATCCAGCGTAAAAACGTGCCAAATCAAACGTGTGGAGGATCCGCTGTGGCGACCCCTAACGGGAGAAGCCGAAAGAAAGTTTTTTTTTTTTTTTTTTAAGTGATATTTTACATTGCAAAAATGTGTCCATGAATGTATTTATAGCTACATAGAATGTATATGGCAGAATGATCTCTACATCATCTTTTTTCCTTTACTACAGTTATTGTTTTGATGCTGTAAAGCTACTGTAAAGACTTTACCTCTAAGAAATAGTTACACCTTATTCTCAGACACTGGAGACTCCTTCTGTAAGTGTTTTCATAATAAAATTTTACCACATAAGTATCACAATTTATTTTTGTTTATGTGGAAATAAATCCCAGTCAATAAGCTGTTACCGTAAGAATTAATCAATTCATACTTTATCAGTGGCGGGCTGTGCATTTCACAACAAAGCCTTCAGTTGTGTCCCACCTGAGTCTACCTACCTCTTAATACCATAGCTATGATGTCATGGTTATACAAACTAATATATTATAGAGAAACGCAGTATAATAGAGCGCTGCATCATAGACAGGAATCTCATGCAGTGAGAATGAGTGGCATTACTGAAGAAAGAAACCCAATTTAACGTTTCTCCTTTAACTGCAGCAACAGCTGCCACACCTGCATACGTCATCTCTAGCAGAGGCATCAATATTAACCATGTAAAATGACCCCGGGTTTTCTGTACATTGTTGTGCTTTTTTTTATTGCATTACGGTTTTCCTGGGGATTTGAAGGCAAATTGTGTGTTTTCGTGCAAATTCTACAGGAAAGAAAACGCAATAGTGAAAAAAAATCGTTTTATCTGTTTTAAACTGTTTTGGCCGACCTTTCCTCACGATGTCCAGCTTTTCTTGAAAAGTCCATCTGGTAAATATCCTAATAAGCATATCTGCGACCCAATCAATTTCTTCTCCTCTGTCTCTCTAAAGCTGATTGGATAGAAACTCCTAGAAGCAGCACATCTGAGAGAAATACAAAAAAAATGAAGAGAATTGTCTATTGGGAATAATTTAATACATATTCATGGACAAAAACAAATAAATAAAGTGTAAGTCAGTGATTCTGTTTTTTTTTTAATGCAATCCTGTTATTTGAACTGCAGCTGGAACTAATGTCAGGTGTGTATTATCGGAGATTGTGCAGTCAACAGCTTGTGACCAATCAGAATAGAGAATTTAACAGCGATGGATGTAAATGCTGTTAAGTGAAGCTTGAGCTATGCTTTAGGCAACGTTGAATGACACAGGACATGTTTAAACGTAATAAACCAGTTTAATGAGGAAATAATTAAATGATAAAATGATTTTTATAATTATAACGCTCACCATTATATATCACCATTGTACGAAGCAACAATGTACATTCCCATCCAATGTTAGACGCGATGCGACACTCTGCTTGCCAGTCACATTTACCGAATGTAAGAAGCACAAATTTCACCCCCTGACTGTTGCTCCTTGAACACCGCTGTAATCAGACTGTGTCCTCCCTCACCTCTGAGCCGCTTTGAACAAAAGCCCCTGTCACATAAATAAATGCAAATGTAAACTGGAAAAACGAAAATGGCACTCTTTTCACCATGTGACAGTGTGTTACAAATTGTGTTTATGGTCTTAAAGACCTAAGAATTAATATGTAGGCAATGTTGCAGTGGCTCAAAATCCTCGCAGGAGCAATAAAACACAGTGTTTCCAAAAAAAATTAAAAAGATTCCAAAGACTCTGACAATTTGCTCATTTATGCCACCCAGAAGTGCTTTACATGCAAAAAATGGCAATAGCGGGGCAATAGTGGGGCACTAGTAATTGGCAATTTGCTAAGATTCCCCTATTGGGGTATACTGTAGTGTATGTGTGTGTATGTGTGTGATGTGTATAAGTGTGTATTCTGTGAAAATATGCTGCCACGTAATATCCTTGTTTTTAGAGGATGGTTCTGCGGTACCTGAAATCGATTAGTGGCCATGCGATGAGCAATGTTTTTCACAGGAAACTACTGCATTCCCTCAGGTCCTTGTGTACTCTCTTACACACACACACACACACACACACACACACACACACACACACACACACACACACACACACACACACACACACACACACACATATAAAAACAGCTGAGCTGGCACATCCACCCAAAGCAAGAGGATCAGTGGATCCCTTCCGCTCTCTATCTTTCTCAGCATTCCCTCTTTGTCATCTTTTCTTGTCCTCCTTTCTTTCTTTCTTTCTTTCTTTCTTTCTTTCTTTCTTTCTTTCTTTCTTTCTTTCTTTCTTTCTTTCTTTCTGTTTTTTTTTTGCAAACTCAGACTAAAACAAAAGTCCTTGTGTGCTCATTTTGCCTATATGAGAAAGTCTCATTTAAGACAAACTTTAATTTATTTTCAAACATCTCATAATCAGGGGGAAAACAAAAACATCCTAAAGAAGTGGGCAAAAAATAAAAGAATAAAAAATGTAGGTGTTTAAATGAGGAGAATGAGATTTCTTTTAGGTCCATGACATAAATAGGGTTTATATTTCATTACTTAGTTATCTTTAATATCTGATTTTTATCACATTTGATGTAACAAAAGTCCACTGTATGACAAAATAAACACACACTTACTTTCACCCCACACTTATCACAAATCCACCTACAAAGTATGGCCAAAATTTGTGGACACCTGACCATATGACGTGAAATAAAAAATAAAAAAATCCCTTTCCACATTTATACAGTTCAATTAATTTTTATTTGTATAGCGCTTTTTACAATGAACATTGTCTCAAAGCAGCTTTACACAGATAATGTGGTGATAAAAAATTTATATGTTCTTTATAAGTGTAAATTTGTCCCTGATGAGCGAGCCGGTGGCGACTGTGGCAAGGAAAAACTCATCGAGATGGTAAACGGAAGAAACATTGAGAGGAACCAGACTCATGACTGAACCCATCCTAATCTGAGTTGCACCAAATGTCCATTTATTGCAGATGAACAATGTTGAGGTGTGCATTTATTCCACATTTGCTCTTCTACTTCTTCTAGAAGAACCTCCACTCTTTTGAAAAGATGTTCCACTAGATTTTGGAGTGTGGAGGTAAAGAATCTGTGCTTATTCAGTCACAATGGCATTAGGTACAGTAATGTTGGGTACTGAAGTATGTGAGGTAATGAGGCCTGGGGTGCAGTCAGCGTTCACATTCATTCCAAAGATGTTCAATAGGGTTAAAGCTTTATAGCAGGAGATCTCCCACTCCAACCCTTGAAAAGCATGGCTTTGTGCACAAGATGGACACTGCCAGGTTTATGTTTCCTAGTTTAAGTGAAGGCAAAATTTAATGCTATTACAGTCAGAGACATTCTATAAAATTGTGTGCCTCCAACTTTGAGAATTTTTTTTGTGAAAGAAGCACATATGGCAGGAATATTTAGATGTCCCAATACTTTTGACCCTACAACGTGTGATCAAGTGTTCCAAAGTATCAGGAGAAAGCCTACTAAGCCAAGCTCAGACCCTAAAGGCACAAAGTATATTATAAAATATTTTATTTTTTTTACACGAATAACATTGTGTATTTTCAGATATTCAAAACACAAAATCAATTTCTTGTTCATTACAACAGCTGTGTTTTCCCCCCTCGTTCCATTACCTGTCAGTAAAATTTGTCATCTAATTTGCATAGCGATGTAATAAATTCTGCATAACCAATGTTCAGATTTCTACAAATAAAGAATCTATAACTCGGAAAATTACATCCCCTCAGGAAATCGTGCCACGTATTTCACTGTGTATTAATTAAGGATTACTGACTTCTGCATTCTTTCTTCTAAAAGCCCTTAGAGGAGAAAATGGAGATTAACTTGGAGGAGCTCTTACATTGTTTTTATTAAAAAAATATTTGTCAGCTAGCAGTCACAGTTATGGGAGTCATGGACACGAGTGAAGAGAAAGAAGATAAAGACATAAAGGTCATAGACTTGGGAGTCCTAGATATAGACTCATATACATAGAGTCATATACATAGGAGGCATAGACATAGCAGTCATAGAAATGGAAGACATAGACATAAGAGTCACAGAAACATAATTCATAGACATAAAATTCATAGAAATCAGAGCATAGACATAGAAGTCATTAACACATGAGTCATGGAGATAAGAGTCTAAGTTATTCAAGTCATAGACCTAAGAGGAGTCAGAGACATAGAGTAGGAACCAAAGTTATACAAAGAAGAGGCAAAGTCATGTGAGTCTAACACACAGCAGAGATATCCATCCAAAGGAGTCATAGTCATAGGATTAATATAGACAAGATTTAATTAAGGTTTATTTGTATAGTGCTTTTCAGTGGACACTGTGCCAAATCAGCAAAAAATAAAACTGTAAACTGAAGTTTAAATTATGGGCAAACACATCTTTTTTTGGGGGTTTGTTCAGATGCAACTTTTCGAACCTAAGCCATGTTGCCATGTTCTTTTTAGAGAAAAGAGGCTTTTACCTGGCAACCCTTTCAAACTAATAATAATTGTACATAATTTTCTTTTCTTTAGTACTTTATGAACTATAACATTTAACATGCTAAATGAGGCCTGAAGATTCTGAAATGTTGATTCCTGATTCTTTGAATTTCTCTGAATTTCTCTGAATTTCTCTGAATTTGGCAATTGTCTACCACTTGTAATTTATCTTCCTGACTCTAGAATGATAAGCTTTAAATTGTTTGGAGCTTTAAATTGTTTGGAAATGGCCTTATAACCCGTCCCAGTTTCATGTGCAGCATAAGTTGCTTCTCTTAGATCATTGCATCTTGTTGGCGTATTAACATACTTTAGAAGAGCAAACTGCTAAAGCTCTGGCTTTTGTGTGTTGTTCATTCGAGGTTGTATACAGCAGCGGTCCCTAACCTTTTTTGCGCCACGGACCGGACTAATGTTAGACAATATTTTCACGGACCGGCCTTTAAGGTGTGGCGGATAAATACAACAAAATAAAATGATACGACCATAAAAACTGGTCTTTTCTAAATATAATAATAAATGTGAATCCACTGTGTTGTTTTTTTGTTCATTTTGCTGGCATGGGGGTTTCAATTTAGCAGTAATGTATTGTGTGTTAGCGGCCGGAGCAGCCCCTTTAAGAAGGTAGTGGATGGAGGTAAGAGACCAAGGCATCATGACATGCATCAAGAGTGAGTCATAGACAGATGTGGTGGAGAGAATCTGGTAATTTTCCAAAATATTTAGAATCAGATAATAAATAAAATGAAAATAATGTAAGGTTTGTATTCTTTCTGTGCGGCCCGGTACCAAGTGACCCACGGACCGGTGCCGGGGGTTGGGGACCACTAGTATACAGTATACAGGATTTATACCTACAAAAGTTATACATACAGGAGTCATAAACATGTATAATAATTATTTTATACACAGTGTTGATTTACTTTTTCTGGAAGCTAGTCATATGTGTAAAGGGGTGAACATGAGATAAACTATTGATTTAATACATTAAAAAAATATGCTTCGGAATGTTTGTAAAAAACAAACAAACAAAAAAAAAAAGCCCCCCCCCAAAAGTTAAGCTCAGACAAGGAGAATGGTGATGGATGCTTCAGCTTAGCTGCACTCGGAAAGTGTCTATTACAGTTCATCACACAAATGTCTCCTCACACATATGCCAAATCAGATCTTTTGCTTCATTGTACACAACATTTTTTTGTACTCTTTTCCTCTTTCATTCTTTTCTCCCACTGCTCTGAGGTGGCCAATTTAAAACCTGTGCAGTTGAGAAATGAGGAGATACTACAGAGACGAATGGGAGCTGTCACACAGTCTGAGTGCTTGCCAGTTTTACTTTATACTGTTCCCTGTAATGTTGGTCTGTTCATTGTGTAGAAGAGCTGAGGAAGTTGTTAAGAGTTTAGTAAACGGTATTATCGGGATTAATAAAAGCACAGGAATGTGCTGATAAATCACTTGTGCAATTCATTACGATATTCAGCATTCACAATAGTATTATTCTGGAAACTGGATGGAACTTGCAAATGTCCAACTTACACTTTATACACACACATATAGACTCCAGTTTACTACACTTTGGGTGGGAAAAACATAAGCTATATCAAAACCCAGACCGATATAACTTCAATAAAAGCATTTAATCGGATCCTGGTAACAACCATATAGCAAACTGAGAGAAAAAATTGAACATACAAACCTATTGACTTTGATTCTTAACATGATAATGCACAAAAATATACAAAATCTATACCAATAACTGCATAATGCTGTTGCATGTTTGAAACAGATTTGTTGGAAATGGTTAGTTTTCTATAAAAGCTGCCATGATGCTTGTTCCCTCTGCCAGGAAAAATGTGCATTGCATATTGTTGCGTTTATAGTAACTTATTTCTATCAGGATTATGCAAGTGAAATACGGAACCCATAAACCACTGTTTATCACCGGTTCCAAGCACTTCTGGAGCTAATTCATGTTTCGGGTTAATTAACACTTGTATACAATCTTACCTCGCACTATACGCATTGTTTCCCGCTTTGTTTCAAGCATTGTTTTTTCTTCAGGTTAAGGATGCGCTTGATCATGCATCATGTTATTGTACGTTTGCTGTGAATTAATCAAACATCTGCACTTTCATTCCCCTTCACCCCATTACGAAACTATTTACTGGGACTTATATGGCAGACACTCAACAATCTAAGCATAATAATAACCAAAAAATTTGTTATTAATTTATAAATGTATAACATAATTATTGCTATGGTGATAGTTTCTGACAGTGCTGAGAGGACAACTGTTTATGACTGCTCTAATCATATAAGTTTTTGGAACATCTGACTTTTCCAGCCATATGTGCTTCCTTCTCAAGAAAAGTTAGAGGAGCACCACTGTATAGAATTTATTTCAGTCGCATTGCATTTTCTCTTCACTTGAACTAGGAGACCCAAACCTTTTCCAGCATGACAACACTCCTGTGCACAAAGCCAGCTCTATTAAAATATACTTGACATGGGTAAAGTGGAAGATCTTTAGTGGCCTGTTAAAGCTCCGACCTCAACCCTACTGAACACCTTTGGGATAAACTGGAATGCTGGCTGCACCTCAGGCCTCCTCACCTCACCTACATCAGTACCTGACTTTACTGAAGCACAGATTTCTTTAAAAAATATTTTAAAAAAAATTAAATAAATAAAGAGTGGAGGTTATTATAACAGTAAATGGAGACCAAATGTGTAATTATATGTTAAAAAATGACATAAATCTAATGGTCAGGTCTTCACATTTACTGCTATAATATCATATGTGCTTATAGATTTTATTCTTTATAAAAACTCCAGATTCTGACTTCTTTTTTGTTCAGAGGTCAACTCACTAGTCATAATCTGAACACACACACACACACACACACACACACACACACACACACACACACACACACACACACACACACACACACACAAGCACACACACATACACCTCCAGCACTACTCTATGTTTGCTTATGAACTCCATGCTAGCGTGGAAGCCTCTTAGGCTGCAAATAAATCAAACTGGAAGGTCCAGTGCAGACAGAAAAACTACTTTATCAGCAGGTTTCTTTGTGACATCTGACCTTTCAAAATCTGCTTTCTAATCCTTAAGCTTTTCATCCAAACCCCCTTATGATAAAGGCATGAAAGGTGTTAAGAAGCTGGGAAGATCTTTGGAGAAAAGATAGTAAAAAAACTCTCTTAAATGACACTTCAAGCCTTTCGTATGTTGTTTAATTAATCTGTGAGCTAAATGCTAGGCGTCCTACTTACGGTCTGTTTACACACGTTGTGTGAGATGGTAGATCAGTAGCACGTATCTTCATTAAACGCTGTCATTTAATGCCATTAAGTGACTCTTGAGATCCGCTTAAGCATAAATGAATAATTGACTAGTGGAGTGTTGTTTATTCTAGATTCTGGACCTCGGTTATGGCTGAAAATGCTTTTTTCTCAAAATCGTTATTGATGTTGGAGTTTTTAATCTTGTGATGGCTCAATCAGCGAACTAGTGCAGATGATTTGTATTAATTCATTAGTGGAACAGACACGCTATCGATCAATTAAATGTCACTAATGATTAGCAGCGAAATAAAGATATTTAAATATGAGGCACAGGGATTTTAGCCTTCCATCTGAATGCAAATTCGAGTTCAGAACGAGTATTACTACCATTAAAGAGTCGGCCTAAACTTTATCAAGGGATAATCAACATGGTTTCGATAATGGATCGATCTAGATCTAGAAAAACCGCTGCAATGACAGATTGATAGTATTCTAGAAGCAAACCTCTACACTAATGGATCTACAACAATCTAGAAATAAACCTTTACAGTGATGGATCTATAATTATCTAAAAGAAAGTTGACACTGATGGATCTACACAAATTAAATTCAATTTTTTTTTGTCACATACACATTCATACAGAGTATGACAAGTGAAATGCTTTTAACAACTGTTTAACTTGTAAACATTAAAGAAATATAAGATAAATAAAAGAGTAAAGTAATGTGAAAATAAATAAAACAAGTATAAAAGTATTAAAGTATATTAAAATATAAGAAATCAAGAAATAAGCCTACACACTAATTGATCTAGAAAGATCTAGCAACAGAAAATCCTGTGCTGGGATATCTACAAAGATCTAGAAGGAAAAAAAGACTACTCCGAGTGATTAACATTGATCTAGAAATAATTGATCCGTCACAAATCAAGAATTAAACCTGCACACTAATGAATCTACAAAGATCTAGCAGTAAACCCCAATTCTGAGATGTCTACAATGATCTAGAAGAAAAAGTCTACTCTGAGTAATCTGCATCGATCTAGAAATAACCGCTACAATGATAGATCTACAGTTTTGCATACCTGGTTCATGTTCACTGGTAATTAGTGCTTGTTGCAATCATATTTATCTTCAATGATTGTTTTTTTCCCCCATGGTCTTTGCCTTGTTGTTAGGGTTATAATTTCTTTATTACTTTGTGTTTCTTGGCACTTGAAGAAGTGCTTCGTGTTTATAATTTTAATAAATTAAACCGCACTTGCATCTTCCTCTGCTTAGAATCAATCGAATTCTGATGACACAGTCCTGGCTAAAAGACAAATCACAGGTTGATATTATTGTATTAGTTGAAGTATGTTATGATTTGTATAGTAACAGCTAGCTAGCAAGATTTCACTAGAAAGACATTTTTACTTTTCTGGAACTTTCATGGCTCAGTGCTTTATAGCAATTACATTTTCTAACAAGGGAAAATGTCCCCGAAGGGAGAATGATGAAGGGATGACTCAAAGAATGGGATTCATATTAAAGAATGCTGAAATTAGAAATGCGTGCGCACCATGGTGATTTTATTACCTATTGTCGTGAATATAAAGACAAAAAACCAAAACCAAAACCAGGAAACATATCCAGAGCATGAAGACAAGGACTGTGGATAACAAGTACAACCATGGTAAGATGGACGAGAGATGCAGAGTGGTGTAAGAGGTGAGAATATTGTACACAAGGCCTAATTAAGTTTAGACAGGAATCAGATGACGATGTGCAGTGGCTGATGGGTAGTGTAGTTCAGTGCCATAATCCTGTCCTTATGCCTTTTTAAAAGCATTTTCCCCTCTAAAGATTCTTATGAATATGTTATAGATATAGTGTGGTTTTATACATTTTGTCAGGAAATTGTGCTGAAACCTGGTAATCCTTCTTATTATGCATCTACGTAGAGAATTATTCTGCTTTGACACACAAAAAAAGACAATATTTCTTGAAATGATTGACAGACAGGTGAGTGGATGGAAGACAGTGATTTATTTTTGGAAGGATATTTGTGCTGAGCGTTACTGAAAGAGAATTTTCTTGTTATTTCCTCCTGGACAGTCTTGCACAGTTGTGGGACCCACTTGCAGATGAAGCCAGTGTTCAGAGGTGTGAGCCAAGGCGCGAGGAGAGCATATGCATTTTGCCTAGGCACCGAGGCTCGTACGACGTGAGGTGTAAATAGCAGATCACACTCATTCGCTGACGGAGAAAGCGCATAAAGCGAGCTTTCACTAACCCCATTCTGCCTCAAGCTCCTCGTTCTGGAAGCTGGAATGCACATGACATGGTTCAGGGAGATACTGAAAGCACATGCATGTATATTTTAGCAGTTTTGAGACTTGGCCATAGGGGCAGAAGAAGAAGGAGAAAAAAAAACATTGCTGAGCAGGAGGAAGAGCGAGGCCATCACAAGCACAGGAAAGATAGAAGGTGTAGTCTTTGTGGGATGTAAATTCAGGCATCCAGATGCTTGCTGTTGATTCTAATTTGTCAGAACATCTTCCCCAGAGCTTTAGAAAGGTCGTCAGTGTGTAGTTTCTCTGGCGCACTGTATTTCTGCCTACAGGGGCTGGCGAATAATGTACCATACAAGCGATATGCACCTGAGGAAAATTCAAGCATATGGCTGTAGAGAGGGAGGTGTATTCTCACTGACCCTGTTTTCTCCGATTGCACACGGAAAAGGGTAAAAATGTTGCCCGACTTCGGTACTCTTGTCCTGATTCAGTGATAATTATTTTCTACTAAATGCTATGGTTTTCAGGAAACTCAATTCTTCCTGCTTATTGGCTGCTGGCAGATTCTACGATTTATTAGTAATCATTTGAAAGTATAGGTTTAGTAGGAATCTATATATCTATACAGAGATACAAGTCATTATCTACCATGATCTATAAGCAGATCTTCAGCAAAGATGGATTTATCACGATCTGTAAGTAAAAACATCTATGCTGACCTGCAGGTAGAGACCTACATCTAGTCTATGATCTACTTGCAAAGGTTTACTCAGCTATAGGTCTGTATAAACTTTCTTTCAGCTTCTCCCATTAGGGGTTTGCCACAACGGATCATCCGCACGTTTGACTTGGCACATGTTTTTACACTGGATGCCCTTTCTAACGCAACCCTCCCCATTTATCCGGGCTTGGGACCGGCACTAAGAGTGGCTGGGGTTGGTTCCCTGACCGGGGATCGAACCCGAGCCGCAGCGGTGAGAGCACCGCATCCTAACCACTAGACCACCAGGAGACCTAAATATAGGCTGTATATGACAACCTATAAATGTAAATATATACTTTTTGATCTTGATGACTTACAAGTAAACATTTAAAATGACAAAAACACAATAAATTACAATCTTATCTCTTTACATGTGCAAGCTGACAGCAATAAATGACACTGACACAAATGAACTACACAAGGATGGGTCTAGGATGGCCTACAGGAAAACGTTGTCACTGGTGGATCTACAAGTAAACGCGTACACTGACCGATCAACACTGACCTACACACTGACCTACAATAATCAGCTATATTAAACCTCTAAAGTGCTAAATAATCTACAAGTACATATGTCTTTACAGTGACCTAAATATAAACCTCTAGACTATAATAATAATATATACGGTACTTATACATCTAGAGTATATGAAGACTTATACCATGATCTAAAAGAAGACCACTGTACTGATAGATCTACAATGATTTAAAGTAAAAGTCTACAATGATGGATCTAAAGTGATCTAGAAGTATACCTCTATGCAAAAAGATCTACAATGATCTAGAACAAAATCTATACACTGTGAGATCTAAAATGATCTAGATGTAAATATTACATTGAGAGATCTACAATGATTTAGAAGAAAAAAGTCCACACTGATGAATCTACAAAGAGAAAGCATTAAACTTCTACATTAATGGATCTACAAAGATCCAGAAGTAAACATTCCATACTAAGGGATCTTCAATGATCTAGAAGGAAACCTCTACACTGATGGATCTACAACAATCTAGAAATAAACCTTTACAGTGATGGATCTATAATTATCTAAAAGAAAGTCAACACTGATGGATCTACAAAGATCAAACTATAAACCTCAATGCTAATAGATAGACAAAATTGTAGAGTGTACTGTGAGAGATCTACATTGAACTAGAAATAAAGCGCTATGATTCTACAAAGATCAAGAATTAAACCTCTAAACTAATGGATCTACAGGGATCTATCAATAAACCCCTACACTGAGAGATCTTCAATGATCTATGAGAAAAAGTCTACTCTAAGAGATCTACACTGATTTAGAATTAAACCGCTACTAAGATAGATCTACAAAGATCTAAAAGTGGACCTTTCCTCACCGGTTTGCTCATCAGGGATAAATGATTATATGAAACTACCTTTTATGCAATAAACTTAAACATTCTTTTATTTAAACTAATTAGCACTTTATCTGTGTAAAGCTGCTTTAAAACAATGTCCATTGTAAATAGTGCTATACAAAATAATTCTATTACATTGAATTGAATATTACCTAGAAGTAAAAGTCTACACTAATAGATCCACAGTGATCAGGTAAACCCCTACACTGATAAATCTAAAATGTAATACTATACTATGATATACACTGGTAGGTGAATAAACTGCCATAATGATCTACAAGTTAACCTGTCCTCCATTGTGTCTCTATTGCATGTGTTAGCTCTTTTGTTTTGTGTAAATCAGCTCATCAATATCCAAAACAAAGTTCTAGATCTTAGAAATGGTTTGATTATTTAGAAATGACAAAACTTTTAAGCATGACCTGTTCTCTAACTTAAAGACGTTTAGAGCATTAACTAGGCAAAATCCGTTCACGTTTAGTTTCTTACCCCTCTAATGAACGCATTAATAATGTGCCAGCGAGGGCAAGTTAAAGAATCATCCATAAGTCCAGTCAGCTGTTGCACCTATGACATCACTAAAACAAAACACATTTTCTCGTTCTCTCTTTTCTCTCTCGCTCTTCCATGTGCGATTATGAGCAGTAATATCTGTGCGTGGGAGTCTGGCCTGTGTGAAATATTGAGTAGGGAACCAGGGTGGCTCCTGATGAATCTTTCAGATGCGTTCCGAGGCCCAGGCTAAAGCTGAAAGCACTTCACATCATCAGGAGCCCTCTTCACTCCTACGCTTCACACCGCCCAGCAGCATGTCTGTCCCGTGCCCATGGAAATCCATCCTGCTGCGGAACGAGGGGAAAGCACACCAGTGAAAATACTGTCATTTATTACATGTAAAACATTTAGGCGAGACACTTGTTTACTCATGATATACTAAATCCACATAAAATTATGTATGTTGAACTGTTGAGTTTGGCCAACATGCTGCCTCACCAGATCAGAGCTGTCAGAGCCGAGCTTGCAAATGTTATTAGATTAAGAAATAAGTGAGAAACCAATAAATAAAGAAAAAGTTATCAATAAATGAATGTTTCGGGACGAAGTTCCTGTCATTATTGATCATTATTTTTATTCATTTTTGTGACACCTTGCAGTTTTTATCTATTTAAAGTTGCACGTAATGTTCTTACATTATAGCACATTACAGTTCATCTTCCAAACAGACTCAATGGTGGAAAACTGTTATTTATTGCTGACACTGGAAACTCCTTCCATCAAAGACAAATATACACATTACAGAAAATGTCACCATATTAACTGTAATAGGATTTCTTTGTTAAATATCAACATAAACTGCATTTTTCCATTTCAGGAATTCCATTGTTTTTTCTTTGAAAATACATGATATAAACTAGAGTATTGGGACACCTGACTTTACCAGCCACATGTGGGTCTTCTACATATGTGGGTCTTTGTGTGTTGGAGGCACACAATGGTATTGGACGTCTCTGAATCAAAAGTTCTTAGAATATCTAATTCAAACAGAACTTAAACATAGGCTCAAAGCTGCACTAGGACTCAACACTAAGATATGTTAGTAAAAAGCCAAAAACAGTTGATTTGTAAGGTTTTATTTCCGTAAATACAAATCAAATTGTACACCTCAACACTGCATTAAGCAAGATCGACACAACAGCCTCTTCAACAACAATAAAGCTAAATATAGATAAAGCTAGATAAGTATGTATATATATATATATATATATATATAATATATATATATATATATATATATATATATATATATATATTCTAAAATGTATAATACAACACCGGGATAGACTTTGGACCAAGGCCAAAATAGTAAGCAAAAACAATGTTTTTACAAACACTAAATCACCTACAAACAAACCCAAAAGAAAGACAAAACACTTCCCTAACTCCCTCACCTAAAACAATGAAATTGTACAGTTTGTACAGAAATTGTACATTGTTTTTGTTCACTATTTTGGCCTTGGCCCACCCTAAAGTCTATCCCGGTGTTGTATTATACATTTTAGAATATACCTCCTGCTTTACGTTTGTGTTTCCATTCCTCATCACTCATATACCAAATACATTTCCATCAACCTAATATCCACCACCCCGTGCCTTTAATCACGCTGTGCGCCCCAAACCTACACTGGGATGAAGACCTTCTATAGAGCTCTGACCTTAAACTGCTGAACACCTTTGAGATGATTTGGATCGCTGACTGCACCCCAGGTCTCCTAACATCACTATTTGACATTATTAACGCCCTTGTGGTTGAATGAGCACAAATCTCCACAAACACACTCCAGAATCTAGTGAAACATCTTCCCAGAAGAGTGGAGATTATTCTAAGAGCAATTAAAGACTAAAAGTACATATGAATCAAACATTTGTCTACATTGTGTCCTCATGTAGGTACATTACATTGGGAAAGTATTCACAGCACTTTCCTTTTTCCATATTTTGTTAGGATACAGTCTTTTGATTAAGTTCATTATTTTCTTCAAAATTCTACAAAAGTTTGTTTGAAATCTTTACAAATTTATTAAGAATAAAAAAATTAAAGAAAATCACAGCCTTTGCCATGACACTCGAAATCGAGCTCACTGATCATCCTTGGGATGTTTCTACAACTTGATTGGAGTCCACCATAGTAAATTCAGTAGATTGGACATGATTTGGAAAGGCATACACCTGTCTATATGAGGTCCCACAGTTAACAGTGAATGTCAGAGCGCAAACCAAGCCATGAAGTCCAAATAAATTGTCTGTGGACCTCTAAGACAGGATTGTAATGAGGCACAAATCTTGGGAAGGGAACGGAAGATTTCTGCAGCATTAAAGGTCCCAATGCTCAAATTGGCCTCCAACATCTGTAAATAGAAGAAGTTTGGAACAACCAGGACTCTTTCCAGGAAAGTAATAAATTTAATCCATTTTGGAATAATGCTGTAACAACAAAATGTGGAAATAATAAAGCTATGTGAATACTTTCCAGATGCACTGTAGTTTAGACATTTTTGTTTTGACTTGATGTAGTTGAAGTCAATGATGAAGAAATTTCTAGTAAAAATGCTCCACATTCACCAAAACTAAATAGAAAACCAGTTCATTAGTAGTTTTATTTACCTAAACTTCTGTTTCATTGAATTTTTAATGTGATGTGAGCTCTGGACAGACCAGAAACAAACCAGAAAGCTGCAAGAGGGAACTTTTCCTGGCAACCCCACTGACTCAGACCTCAGAGAGCGAGGATTAATACACCTGTTCCCGGCACACATTCATCAAATGTGTGTGCACACTCTCACACACACACACACACACACACACAGTCTTAGTCTGTGAATCAACTGCAGTGCTGTCCAGTACAAGGACGGGTCACATGCTAGGAGGGATGCTGAGTTAGCCACTGGAGCACAACAACAAGGTTTACACTCACACACATACACACATACACACAAAGCATTCGCTACAAACACACACACGCACACTCTGTCACGCTCCATGAAGCCCAGCTCATACTGAGTAAAAAGTGCATTCACTCCAGGAACCCCTTTAGGTGACAGACATTGAAAGAAGGCATTTCTTTGTCATTGCAGAATGTGTGACAGAGAGAAAGAGAGAGAGAGAGAGAGAGAGAGAGAGAGAGAGAGAGAGAGAGAGAGGGAAAGAGAAAAAGGGAGATTAATCCAACATCTGAATACATGCCCCATGTTGTATTGCTAATGTTCTTCCTAAATAAGGGTTTTGTACAGTATCCTGTATTTCCTCGTTGCTATGTCTAGTTCTCTCCATTATCATATAAGTGTCCCTAAGTAGTGCACACACTCCAGCTAGTGCTCACACATACAGCACCAAACACTGCATTGTCACCAGCACATGCACATGCACAGCTGCAGCTGTAGATTCCTTCATTAGCTCATACACTCACACACACACAAGCATCAAGCACACTCAGCTGATTCTAAAGATGGGAGAACTATGCAGTGCATTATGGGTGAGCACTCGAACACAATGTATTGCACATTTGCAGATGACCTGAACGTTTTCTGCTGACGTTTTCGAGGAAGTGAATGAGACTCCAAAATAAAACTGGGTTTTTGCACCTATCCTGCAAATCCACCCCATGAGGAGAACCAACAGAACCTTCTAAATGGTTCAGAGTGCAACAATCATTGATCAATTGATATATCTTATATCTTATATCTTATATATCTTATATATATCTTAGCACAAATGCAACAAGTGTGAATTGCAAAATAAACAGAAATGACGGAAAATAATTTCATACATTTTATTCTATTGATTTATATAAATTTATATTCTGTTTCTGTTCTCTGATTCTGTTTTATAGATTTATTTCTTGTTTTCATTCAATTTAAAAATAAAACATTTCAATGGATTTTATTGTATTGCATACAATTTAATTCTACTCCACTGAATTGTGTTCTACTCGATTCCATTTGTTGTTGTTATTCCATTTTATTCTATTCTATTCTATTCTATTCGATTCGATTTCATTAGATTTTATTGTGTTTCTTTCTATTTAAATAGTTTCCATCTGTTTAGGTTCTTTTCCACCGGTTGCCTTAAATTCTATTCTTTTTCCATTTGTTATGCTGGGTTCTTACTTCTGTATTCTGTTTCATTCAATTAGAAATGTTCTACGAATGGTGTTCAAGTAAAACCAGGACTTTTGAGTTTATGAAATAAAAGAACAAATTTCAAGAAGTGGAAACTCCATGTATGTTTCGACATACTGCCTGCTACATTTATACACTTATCCCTTATTAATGCCTGGATAGATTCAACATAGGAAGATCTGTCAGTATGGCATTGGGATTGTTACTTTCAGATGTACGGCCATCTTTAAAACATTTACACTATTCGAATGTCTTACTGTGGCTGAGCGTCTCATCAATATACTGTGCTTGAAGTCATCTGTGGGTTAACAACAAAGCAAGTTCCATGCACACACAAACACTGTTGTCTGCCATCTTGATTAACGGCCTCTGGACAAGCCTGTGACATGTGCGCCGACTATCAGTTATATTACACACTAGTCACTTACTACTGCATGTAGTACTGCCACGCTAGCATCTATTTCTGTACCTGTACAATTAAAAGTCCCAGTTTTATTTGAACGCTCTTCGTATTTGCAAATGCATTATAGTGAAGCCCAGTAATTTTTGCACATGCTAAATACAGTACAGCTCCCCAAATTTCCTTTTATAGTCGCACACTCTTTTCCCTTTACATAAAGTACATTCTCTCTCTCTCTCTCTCTCTCTCTCTCTCTCTCTCTCTCTCTCTCTCTCTCTCTCTCTCTCTCTCTCTCTCTTTTTGAGAGTCTCCCTTTCTGGAGTTTTGGGATTAAGAGGATAAGTGATCAGCCGAAGATTGCGATTGTTTTGCCTGGCGGTGAGCATTGGGCAAACTGCCCAAGCAATTAAAGCTTGTTGCAATGGCGTCTGTCTGCGACAGGAAACAAACAAACGCTATGAAATCTTTGATTAAACACTGATCTGCCCTTCGGGGTTTCAACACACCACTTAAAGCATCGTGCACCAAGTTCTCCTGTGGCAGAACGAACGAGGCATTTATCTGGATGAAACTTTCACCAGTTCAAAATGTTTTTGCATGTGTGTGTGTGTGTGTGTGCGGGAGGTGCTTAACTTCGTGCCTCATGCACATGTATACGTCTTATCGCGTTAGATCGCGTCTCCCTCACATACAAGATTTTAAATAATTGTTAAGCTTCAGCTCAGATGCATGTGCTTTTAAAGCTCTTTTTCGTACAACATTTAGGGCTTTGGCAACAGTTCTGCTGGCCTGTTTAAATGCTATTGTGGAAGAGTGCAGGAAAAATTAAACTGACTCACTAAACTGAGCTCCTGAACGGATTTTCCCCGACGAATCACTCTAATAATGGATTTAATGAGGCATGATAAGGCTGATTCACAGTCCAATCCCGCACCTTTAGGAACATAGTGTTCCTCATATATAACATCCAGATCCAACTCTCTTGATTCAACTCTTTCCATAGATGTTTCTTACGTTAGGGCGCTTAGTAGGCCACCTCAGAATAAAATTTAGTTCCTAGCCATTTATAGGTGCTTTTAGATGTATGATTTGGTTCTTTTTCAGGAACTTGAGCTGCATCAACAACGCTTTGGAAATGCTTCCGCATTGTCCTATGTGCCTTAAATGTTTGGAGTGATCCCGGGTTCCTATCTCAGGGACCGTGTTGGGAGTTCCCGATCATCGCTTAACGCATCCGACGGATGCGTCCCTCATGGGGTGGGGAGCGGTCATGATTGGCTGCTTTCTCCAAGGTCTATTGGATTGATTCTTGGATTGAAGCATTTCCTACCGGACCTCAGAGGTCACCACGTGTTGATCCTTTTGGAAATCACCTCGGTGGTCTCGTACATCAACCACAAGGGGGGTCTGCCCTCGTGCTTCCTGTACAGGCATGCCAGATCCTCCTGTGGGCCCAAGGGACAGGGGTTGAGACCTGGGGGAATGGCGGCTCCACCCTTATGTGGACTCATGTGTCCACCCTCTGGGGCTGGATGGCTCAGGCATGGCCAAGGCTGCTTCTGCTTCTGGTACAATAATCATCCCCACCCAGAGTTGTGGAGGCTGTGGTTGAAGCCCCTGAGGGGGCACAGCTTCAAGATTCCAGCCTGTCTACTGAGGTGGTAGAGACCATTCTCCAGTCATGAGCTCCAAACACGTGGAGGTCATATGCCAGAAGATGGTGTCTGTTCAGTGTATGGTGCGATCTGCACCAAGTGGATCTAGTTACTGCTTGGTGGTTTCAGGGCTGGAATTCCCCCAGGAAAAGTTTGCCAAAGGTTTAGCTCCATCCACCCTCAAGGTCTACGCGTCTGCCATCGACTTTCGGTCTCCTCTGATTTAAAAGGGGAAACAAAACAAAAACAAAGACCGCGTATCATGCCCCCGTGGCGGGGTAGTCTTTGGGCAGAAACCAGCTAGTGAGCCCCTCTTCGAGCCATTGGCCGAGGCATCCTGGAGGCACCTCGCAGTCAAGTCCTCACCTACATCAGTACCTGACTTTACTAACACCCTTGAATGAATGCATAAAATAAATTAACACATTTTCACAAGCACAAAGCAAAATCTGGTGAAAAACCTTCCCAGAAGAGTGAATGTTATTAAAATAGTCTACAGAGACTACATGTGAAATGGAATGTTAAAAAAGCATAAACATTTGAATAGTCAGGTGTGCACAAACATTTGTCCCTATAGTGTATTTCTTTCTGTAAGGGTACAAATAAATCTATTCACATCTGTTTTGTAGGCAGCATGTGAACAGTGCCTGTGTAAAAGAATCTAAGTGACTTTGACAAGAGTCAATTTGTGAAGGCTAGACAACTGGGTCAAAGCGTCTCCAAAACAGCAGGTCTTGTGGGGTAAAAATGATCATATGATGATTTTAATAGTGAATCTTTTTTTGTAGCTTTTTTGTGTCTGTGTTTCTTTCCCTTCTTGTTACGATGGTCTCTCTGAAGACTATATCTTTTTATCTCCTTCTTCGGCTCTGTAAAAATGTCAGTACATTCTGTTCTAGGTCTAGTGAGAGCTGTTTATCTGATTCCCTAAACTTCTTACAGCAGTCTGTGTGAGAGTGTTGAATTTGTTTAAATAGTTGAAGGGTTTGAGTTATTGGACATCTTAATAAAAGAAACATTGAAATAAACTAGTAAAAAGCTGCAAAAGACTCAGGGTAACATTTAGACTCCAAATTCTACAAGGGGCCTGAAGGTGTGACTCTGACTTGCTTTTTACTTGCAAGGATCATAACATTACTTTTACAGTATTTGGCAGACCCCATTTTCAGAGCAGCTTACAATTATCTCATTTAGACACCAGAAGGTTAAGGGCCTTGCTTGAGGGACAACCTTACAATCAGAAACCACCGAGATCACTTAAGCACTGAGATAGAGTGGTTAAGACACAGACTAGGCAAAGCATTATGACATTATAACATTATGACTGGTGAAGTGAATAACACTGATTATCTCTTCATCTCTTTACCTGTTAGTGGGCGGGATATATTAGGCAGCAAGTGGACATTATATCCTAAATATTGATGTGTTAGAAGCAGTAAAAATGGTCAGGCTCACAGCGGCCTCTACAGATACAAAATGGTGCTTTTTTAGTGCTGTCCATGTACAAACACCATTCGTGAACTTCAGTTCACCATTCAACACAATCATCCCTCAGCACCTAATTAAAAAGCTGACCCAACTTGCCCTAAACACCTTCCTTTGCAGCTGGATAATTGACTTCCTGACTGGGAGACCTTAGCACCACCACACTGAGCACTGGAGCCCCTCAGGGATGTGTGCTCAGCCCACTGCTGTTCACTCTGCTGACTCACGACTGTGTAGCAATGCACAGCTCGAACTTCATCATCAAGTTCGCCGATGACATGACCGTGGTGGGTCTCATCAGAAGGAATGACAATCAGGTAAAACAGTTAACAGCCTGGTGTGGAGCCAACAACCTGTCTCTAAACGTTGTCAAAACCAAAGAGATGGTTGTTGACTTCAGGAGAGCACAGAACGACAATTCTCCACTAATCATTGATGGATTCTCCATAGAGACTGTCAGGATCACCAAATTTCTTGGTGTACATCTGCCGGAGAACTTTACCTGGTCACTCAAAACCAGTTAGAGCACAAGGAAAGCCCAGCAGCATCTTTACTTCCTGAGAAGCCTGAGGAAAGCTCATCTTCTTATGTTGTTTAATATATCACCAGGGTTCTGGATGAATGTTGTCTTATTTCACTGTGCACTGCATCAGCTATATATGGTAGAAATTACAATAAAAGCTTGACTTGACTTGACTTTATGATGACTGGGTCAGAGCATCTCCAAAACTGTTCCTTGTCTGCAGTGGTCAGTATTTATTAAAAGTGAACCGGTGACAGGATCATAGACGACTGAGGCTCATTGATGTACATGGGGAGTGAAGGTTGGCCCATGTAGTCTGATCCAGCAGAAGAACTCCTGAGGCTCAAATTGCTGTAGAAGTTAATGTTAATACTCGATGGGACAGAACTGTTTTGGCAGCAAAAGAGGAGCCAACACAATTTTAGGCAGGTGGTCAATATGTTATGCCTGATTGGATGCAATTAAGTTATGCCTGGTTGTTATAAGTGTTTAGTGCAAAATTGGATTGAAGGAAACTAAAAGTGTTCCACTTCTGTCAACAAATGGCTAACATATTGCCATGTTGAAAAATCTAACATTGTCACTAGAACACCTTCTTTGCATCCATTCTGAACGAAGTGCTTTATCTGGTCACCAGCAATGTGTTAAACCATCCATCACATTAGCTATCAACAAGCTCTAAATAAATTCGTCAATAGGTTATATGTATGTAACCCTAGCTCCCTGAGAGAACAAGAGCTGCATTGAAACACTTTGGGAACGCCTCAGCATTTTTCATGCTCTGAAACATGTGTACAATCTGGCCAATAGGCAGTCATGATGTCATTGGTGGGCAACGTCTGCGTCGAAACGCTTTGGGAACGAGTGTCCAATCACGCTATACTGACCAGTCCCTGCCTAGTGTGTCTGAGCACACCCTGCATGCAGGAAGTATATTGCGAGGAGAAAGGCGGTCTTGACTGCCAGATACCTAAGAGCCATGTCGGCCAAAGGCTTGAAGGGGTGTTCAGATTGAGCCGCCAACACAACGGCCAAGTCCCACACAGGCACTCTGGGTTGTGTCCAAGCCTTAGCCTCCGGGTGCCACGTAGGAAATGTGTCATGAGGGGATGTTTACCCACCGACTGATGTGCAGGCGGAGTACAATAAGCCACAATAGCAGACACGTAAACCTTCAGGGTTGACGGGGCCAACCCTATGGCAAACTGTTCCTGAAGGAACTCCAGAACTGAACCAAGTTGACTGGGTCTAGCTGGTGGTGTACAGATGAAGCCTCGGCCATGTCCAGCCCCAACGGATCTCAGTGGAAGTGTTCCAGTGCCAAGAACATGGCCATCATCTCTTAGGCCACTCATGACCGCTCCCCACCCTGTGAGGGATGCATCCGTCGTTAGCGTCACGCAACAGCAAGGAGTTCCCAGGATGGGGCCTTGAGACAGGAAGGTAGGTTCTCTTCATACTCCTAAAGTCCGCAGGGCTCGCGGCGAGACCTTAATAGTACGGAATAAATTGTCCTTTCGGGGGAACCTCTGTCTCTGAGCCACCACTGGTGGGGTCTCAAATGGAGGAGGCCAAGTGGGATCACACTGGCCGCTGCTGCCATGAGAACAAGCAGCCTCTGGAACTGCCTTACAGTCAGTGACTGTCCTACTTTCACTCTCTTGACTGCACTGCGGATGACTTCGATTCAGGCAGGAGACAATTGTGCCCGCAACACAGTCGAGTCCCACACAACAGCCAAGAAGGCGGTTCTCTGTAACGGAGAAAGCACACACTTCTTTGCGTTCAGTCTTAACCCCAATTCCTTCATGTGAGCGAGAGCGACATCTTGATGCCGGACCGCCTAAAGCTCTGATCGAGCTAATACCAACCAATCGTCAATATAGTTTAGAAGGCGGATGCCCTGAAGCTGTAGCTGGGCTAAAGCCGCATTCATGCACTTGGTGAAGGTACGGGGTGAGAGTGTTAGGCCGAATAGAAGGACCCGATATTGGTAAGCTTCGCCCTAGAAAGTAAACCTTAGGAACCTCCTGTGAGAAGAAAGGATGGCTAAATGAAAATAGGTGTCCCTTAGATCTATCGTGACAAACCAGTCCATGGTCTTGATCTGAGACACGACCTCCCTGAGAGTGAGCATCTTTAACCTGAGCCTCTTAAACGAGCAGTTCAAAGAGCGTAGATCTAGGATCGGCCACATTACGCCATCCTTCTTTTAACAACGAAGTACTGTCTGTAGTATCCCAACTCTCTGACCAAGGGAGGAACCACCTCGATGGCCCTTTCCTCAGGAGGGTGTGTTCTTCCTGTTCCAGGACCAGAGCCAGCTTGTGTCCCACCACAGTAGGACACAACCGTTGAAATGTCTGTCTGACCTATTTCTTAGTGAATATTTGCCTCACAATAAATATATTAATAGAAAGCTTGAAATGTCTTCTTTTAAATAAACACATCGGAATTAAATTGCAATTAAATATTTTAATTGATTGACAGCCTTAATATTAATATGATGCTAGGTTGAGTTACCAGCATGACACTAAAACATGTAGTAGTAATGGCTACTTTTTACTTAAATACATGTCAGAGACCAAACTTCTTTACTTTAACTCGAGTGAAAAAATGTAGTGAGAACTTCATCTTTTACCAGAGTACTTTAAAACATGAGTATCTGTACTTCTACTTAAATGACGGATGTGTGCACTTTTGGGATTGGTCTGATTTCCACCTGGAATGTGTACACCTGAAGAAGAAAGTACCTGTAGCTCTGGCTAGCTGCTAAGTTTCATAGCATGTATAGTCTATGTGATCTGAGCCGGGAAAATATAACTATTACTAGTACGTTTTTGGAAGGTTTCAAAAAAGACAGTGAAGTTTTCTATCAGGTAGAAATCGTCAAATAAACTTGATTCATAGAATTACAGCTACATTACTTCAACATCAAGCTGAAATTGGTGTTGAATCAAACCGTTATGTCACATGTTGATTCTGCACTAGTGCTCATTGGCCTTTCTGGATTATTGAGGAACATCTTGTGCTCAAGCAATAAAACCATGGGTGCAAACAGAATTTGTTGAATATGACCAAATTACTCGAGTAGTCCAGTATGTCCAAAATGCTGTTTAAAAAAAATAATAATTAGAACGGTAATGTAAATGATATTGCAATTATTTCACCCTAATTTTATTATTTTCTCTCTCTCCTGTAATGACAGATAGATTCCAAATCAACCAATTGTTAAGAAGTGTTTGCTGATAGTTTTACTGATATAGAGTGTGCTTTCATTCTTTCGCTCTCTCATTCTTTCTTCCTTTTTTCCTTCCCTCAATCCCTCGTGGCAGCATGCCTAGGAAGATAATTTGTTATTATTAGCAAAAGCAGAATTGTGTTTTAGTGGTGTTTTCATGTCACATAAAACCCGGAATTGCCTCTGGGGCTGAGGTTGCAATAAAGATAAATTAGAAATAGATTGCAGAAACTGTTTCCATCCATAACTGTGACTTTTTATTTCATTCTATAGTGTTTCAGAGAGTCTTCAGTGTTCAGAGTGGAGTCTCTCTCTCTTTCTCTCTGTCTCTCTCTCCACCTCACTGCAGTGGATGTTCCCACTTTTCCTGTGGGCTCTGTCAGGCCTGACTTTGCTTCAGCTGTTTGGCACATTAATCAACCTCCCCGGAGTGCACACGTATGCTCACGGACACACACACAGGTGTGTTTTTCACTGCTGCGTCACATACTGTATACACACACACCAGTTCTCCAGCGCTCCTACTTAAACCGTGCTGAAATCACAATGCACATTATTCCCTATTCAGCAAAATATACAATAAAACCTATGTTGTGTAATGAGTACTTTGAGATTCCGCATGTAACGCTTACATCGATGATAAATCACAGATTTTTTGCCCTGCCCTTGATCTCTATATGTGCACCACTTGACCGAAGCAGTCAATAGGAAGCTTTCGTTAGGGATAGAAAGGAAGGAGGAGGTTCCTCTGTGGCCACGTGATTATGCTCAAAGACGCTGGAGGACACTGGGAAGGACTGCAAGCGAGTGCGCCCATCTGGGGAGCAGGGATAAAAATACTGCGCTGACAAGCCAATTAATCAGCTTTCAGGACGCTGCAGTGGAGGGCGGAGCATCCTCATAAGGGCACCATGGTGCTGTCTCTTTAAACTATACACTGCCTCCTAATCCATGTATACTGTGTGAACAGAAACATATTTCACTTTATTTAAGTGGGTACTTATATACATAATAAGAACTGTTATACATACATAACATATTTTATGTGTGTATATATATATATATATATATATATATATATATATATATATATATATATATATATATATATATATATATATATAAATCCCTATTTGCAAAACCTTCACTTTTCTGGGAAGACGTATAGATTTTAAAGATTTGTGTGAGATTTTATTCAGCCACAAGGGTGTTAGTAAAGTCGGGTACTGATGTAGGTGAGGTGAGGAGGCCTGGGGTGCAGTCAGCCTTCAAATTTATCCCAAAGGTGTTCAATAGGGTTAAGGTCAGTGCTCTATAGCAGGCCACTGAATATCTTTTACTCCAACTTCTGTAAATATTATGTTTAATAAATTATATCTTCATGGACACCTTCTCATTCAAAGAGTTTTCTTTATTTTCATGACTATGAAAATTGTATATTCACACTGTAGGCATCAAAACTATGAATTAACACATGTGGAATTATATATGGAATTATATACATTACAAAAAAGTGTGAAACAACTGAAAAATGTCATATTCTAGGTTCTTCAAAGTAGCCACCTTTTGCTTTGATTACTGCTTTGCACACTCTTGGCATTCTCTTGATGAGCTTCAAGAGGTAGTCACCTGAAATGGTCTTCCAACAGTCTTGAAGGAGTTCCCCGAGAGATGCTTGGCACTTGTTGGCCCTTTTGCCTTCACTCTGCGGTCCAGCTCACCCCTAAACCATCTCGATTGGGTTCAGGTCCGGTGACTGTGGAGGCCAGGTCATCTGGCGCAGCACCCCATCACTCACCTTCTTGGTTGAATTGCCCTTGATGCCTTCAGAGTGATGCCCTCATGATTTACTTAATTTAAAACATCATAATTACTTTAAAACATTTACAAGAATATTTTGTCTTCATGTTCTATTTTTAGAGAGTGCTGCTTAATTCAATTTGAAGAAAAAAATTAATACTTTTACAAACAATGTTATTTTTTGTTCTTCTTGATTCACCACACTTATGCCCTTTAAGTGGAGAAAATCTGATGCACAAAGCAAAATAAGGAAGTGTGGGGCAGCTATAAGCAATTCTGTCACTAGAATTAATCACCTGCCCAGATTGAGGCCGAACAGCAGAAGGCAGAGGAGGAGAAATGACCTGTTAAAAAAAAATAATAATAATAATAATAAATCGGGGTGTGTTTAAAACTGGAGAATGATATTTACTCGTGCAGTACTGCAGCACAAGAGCCCCTATCCGCCATGTCGGATGCACGGCGAACCCGATTCCAATGTGAGTGCGATTTAGTCACTCCCAATCTCACAGCACTTCACTGTATATAAACAATAAAAAATCTATTTCACTTCAAGACAACTAGAAAATGTTTCAAATGTCAGATTGAATCACCCAGAAAATATTAACAAATCTGTCCATCTGTCTATGCTCAGTGTTTTGCCACTTTTGTACTTTTTTATTTTCTTGTTTTGTTATACTAGATAAAACAATTTATATCTAGTTTAATTATTTATTAAAACAATAATTTTTTATCTTGCACTGTGTCTGGAAAAGGGCTGTAGACGAATGAGATTTTATATGCCAGCGACAATAATCTTAAAGATTACCAACAGGCCTTTATTTGGAAATAATAGAATACATGAATGGTGACATGTCCTTTCCTAATTCAAACAGATTAGTTTTTTTTTCTATGAACAACACAATCAGCAAAACAAAAAAAATGAATAACCTTGCATTATGGTTTTTCAAAAGCATGGCAAATAATGTTAATGCTGAAATCAGCTGGTTTTGTGATTTCACTTTAACGTATCATCACCTGTTCTAATTAAAAAATTTGAGGGGAACTGATGTTTTTTGTGAAACTGGATCAATATTGTTTATTAAAGATTACCGCAAATTAGAAACATCTGCAGAAGCGAGGAGGGGTCACACAGAAATGTTAATTGTAGGTGAACAGGTGACATTAATCAGCGCTGTCAACTGTCTGTATCCAGGCAAAGTCAAAACGTGCCTTGGAAGGTCATGGGTCCAATGTTTTTCCTTGTGAGAATGTGTGGAGAAGAAAAACACTGGCTCGAAAGCCACTGACTCATTAGAGAGCAAGGCAGCAGGCAGCCTCCGGTTTCAAACGCACCCACGGTTTGCAGGGCCGATGGCGTCTCGACAGATTCGCTGTCACCGGTGCTCCCTGAAGTCGGGGAAATAAATTAGAAGGGGTTCCGCTCTGCTGACTGTTACTGCTTTGACTCCCTGGGAAGCTTTCATGGCACTTTTCTTTTCCTTAATGGACAATTTGTGGTGCTGCCCTTCAAGTGCAGATCACATGCAGGTGAATCCACAGGTCGCAACAATAAAACGACTCACTACAGCGCCTATAAAGTTGGCCATGAGCATAACTGTAAAAGCTGAGATTTAATAGCAGAAATAGTGCTTGTTCCTTGGACAAACATTTCTGAAGCTATATGAGAGCGGTATATGTTTATATGTCTTTTAACCTTTATTGAAATGGAGAGTTTTTTTTACATTGGCAGGTTGTGCCAGACTGCGTATCATATGAAGCTTCGGGCTATGAGCGGTGATCAAGGACAAAAACTAATGGGATTTAGGCTCGTCCTCAGCTCTGTAGGCACTGATCAGCTGTTTATTACATGAAAATTTAGACAGTACATTAATATGATGTACAAAATAAACATCCTGTTATAGGAAAATAATCAACCATAAGATGGTGTGATGAGTTCTGATGCAAAGGTGATACAATTAGTCACCATTCGAAGTTGATTATTTACCTACAGCATACAGTGTGTTATTTTTTTATCTTTACACCACTGCAATTTACAGCCATTTGAATGTTTTTATTTATTTATTTATTTTACTTATTAACAAATGACACTTCATATATTCTATCCATTTATGCTTTCATTTAATGTTGTGGAGTGTCCACAAAATGAGTAAATTCCTCTTCTGACTCATGTTGCCTTATTAACTTTTTATCTGCTAGGTTAATTTGACCAAAAAAAAGGCATCTTGTCATGTTACTTGGATGCATCTGGTCATTGCATAAAATTGAGCAAAGTTGCATTTTATTTTTTATATCCTGTCAGTTCCTACAGCACCGAATGCTATTTTGGATTGTTTGATATTCCCTCTATGCCCTTGTTATGACTCTAGTCTTTTTTCTGAGACATAAGCTGTTAGTGGTTGGACCCTACTGTGTATTGTGTACTATGCATACTGGATGTACACAGTTTTGTTTTTGTATCTTTGCAATGTCTGTCAATAGTTTTTGTGCATTTCTAATGCATTCGTGGGGTTTATGTTGTGTTTTCTGACTCATGCCTGTTTTTTTCACTGCTGGATATGGAATTATTCTAGGTCAACTTTGCCAACTTGGGGTTTGACCCATTGAAGATGATTTCATAAATTTATACAATGCTTTTATGGGGGTTTTTAATAGTGCTTTTAGGCTCTTGTATCCTGCATCAATCATTAGCATGTGATATCCGTTACAAAGCGCTGACACTGGAGACATAATAACGAGTGATAAATTTGTAATAACAAAAGAACCTCACCATAAACTTCACCATATCATTTGTTTATTCATTTGTATTCCATAGAATCTGCTCTACAAGTTCCTGAGTCAGTATATGCAATACTATTAAAACGTATATGACGTATTAGTACAAGACCAGTAACCTAAGTCTTGTAGCCAGAACTACTGGCCAAGGTTCGGTTGTAGGAAATTCAGCTTAATCAACACCTTCAGAATCAAGAATCCTGCAGTTCTGTTCCATTATCATGTTTATTAGTCGTGTATGTACCTTATTAACATGTGTACTCATGGTTGCTCCAATAAATCCGAACCCTCTTGGGACTTGGTCGAGCATAGGCGCTGGATCCTGAGACACTACCACCCCCGGTAAATATGATAATAAGCAGTCGTCTAAGGAAATCTAAATTTATGTTTATCCCTCGCATTAGTGGGTTCTGTGTGTCATACTTGTCAAGCCAAAGGCCCAGAGGCAGGATCCAGCTCACAAAGCATTTTAATTTGCTCTTGTAATGATTTATGTTTCCATCGGAATGTGGCCCACGGCTGCCATCACTTCAATTCCCAAAAACGCAGTCAGGTCACCAGCGTGCCACAGCGCCGTACACCCACCGGTTGAAGACAAACCCAACAGGAAAAAAAAAAGTCTCTCTACCAAACATATTGGCTTAATTCTGCAAATAATGGTGCTCTGTTATTATTATTTTTTCAAATAGCTCACATGTAAATTTGATGTAATAACTTAGGCGTAGATTGATATTAGATATTATGTGCTTAAATGAACATGATCGCATTGCTTTTGTTATTATTCATAAAATCACAATTACAGGGTCTCACGGCAATCATTTTCCCGGTCTCTTTTTGAGTATACTTATTAGCCCACTACAAATCTAGCAAATAGAAACCAATTACAAGCCTATCTTTTTCTTTTTTTCTCTCTCTCCGTTAGCAGCTTTTTAGCTGTTGCATTAATTTAGTTTTGTGTCCCGTAGCAGTTGGTGTCCTCTGCTCACTCTCATGCATAGATCTGGACTGGAAACTAGCCAGGACTTGTTCCAACACTAATTGCACATGGAGCGTTCGTGTAATTAGGCAATTGGAATATCCACTACTTTTAAATAACGCAAAAGGATATAATCTTCGCCACCAGGCAGCCAGATTCCGATAGACGTTTGGCAGTAGCTGCTATTTCTCAGCGTAATTCCCTCAGACTGGACTTCCTCTAGAGGGTTCGGGACAGAGAGCGGATCGCTTTGATTGATGTTCGCTTTCCTGTAGAGGTTGTTTGTTATCAGGTATCAAGCTGATGCCATCGTTTTAATAGCAAACGTGATCAACACTTGTGTAAACAGATCATTGTGTACTGATATCTCACCCGGTTCAGCCCATGAGCCTGAGGTATTGGTGCTAATTATTGTGCAGGTTTTTAGTTTATGGAGTAATGACGATTACATTTCAGAATACCAATCAAGTCAAAGTCTGCTGGATGGGATTCAAGGCTGGTGTAATTACATTGAGT
The DNA here is from genome assembly GCA_039877035.1 of Silurus lanzhouensis. Lineage (NCBI taxonomy): Eukaryota > Metazoa > Chordata > Actinopteri > Siluriformes > Siluridae > Silurus > Silurus lanzhouensis. Next base: position 523,722 of record JBCEWE010000323.1, on the reverse strand, counting down.
TTAAACACGCCAGTGGAAATGAGATACAGGACTTAGCGCTGATTGGCTGATGGAAAATACCGTTTGTTTATCGTGTGGTTTTTAAAGACAAAGCAGAGTTTGTGGGTTAACAAGAGCATGAAAAGTTATGAAAATAACAGTTTGCTGCTTCTTTCAGAAAACAATAGGTAAAATCCAGCCACACTTTAACCCCTGGATACTAAAATAATTAGTAATCTTACTCTCCGCTGTCATCAGATGAGTATGGGTTTTCTACTTAGTCTGATCCTCCTAAAGGTTTCTTCATGTCAAGGAGTCATCTCTGGGTTTATTCATTTTGGATTTAATTCCACATTTGCATTTCTGTAATGCAGTGGCAGCTTGAGCATTTCACAGCAGTTCTTCAGTGGTGTCCTACCTGAATCAATCCATCTCTTATTACTATCATTATTACACCACTGCTATAGAAACCATTAATATCATAGATAAATGCAGTATAACAGACACGAATCTCATACAGTAAAAATGAATGCCATAAACCAAGAAACTCAATGAACACAATTTAACAAGTCTCCTTTCATTGCAGCCACAGCTGCTCCACTTACACACATCATCTAGCAGAAGCATCGATATTAACCTCAGAAAATAACCTGTGCAATTTTTCTGTGCATTACGGTTTTTCTTGCAGATTTGAAAGTGTTTTTGTGCAAATTAAAAAAAGCCTATCTTGTAACTGTCCTTGTAAGTGCATCTGTGACCAGATCAATTTCTCCTCTCAGCCCTTGTGGAAAAAAAAAAAACAGCTATTAAATCCATATGAATATATTTGAGCTTGTGCGGTTTTCTCCCGATGCGGTTTTGCGAGATCTGATTAGTGCGCTGTCTGACTATCCAATAAAAGGATGTGAAAATGCAGACGTGATTAAACGCCTTCTAGGGGCCAACAAGTCAACAAGTCAACATCAAGAAGCTTTTATTGTCATTTCAACCATATATAGCTGACGCAGTACACAGTGAAATGAGACAGCGTTTCTCCAGAACCCCGGTGCTACATAAACACAACATAGAGCTACGTCACACAACAAAGAGCTACACAGTAGACAGAGCTAAGAACTAAAGTAAGTGTCCTCGCCACATAAAGTGCATCAAGTGCAAACAGTGCAGACAAAAGACCACCAGTCAATACAGGACAGTGTGGGACAGATTTACAAAACACAGAATAGTGCCCACCAGTATGTACAATATGCAATAAGGAACTGTATACAAGAGTGTATTTGTGACCGTAAACACAATGTTGTGCAAAAACACCAAGAGCAGCAATCAAGAGGTTCAAAACAGCATGCAAATAGTATAATATGATTATAATATACAACATGTGATGCGATGGCTGAAACCTGATTGGATAGAAACACTCAGATGTGCTGCTACAACCCGAGAGAAAAGCTATGAAATGAAGAGATCAGACATTTAATACATATTTATGGACAATTGTTTTTTTTTTTAAGTAAAAAAGTGATTTCAAGTTTTGGTCAGCAGAGAAGGCTGACCAAAAAAAATTTTTTTTTTTACTTTCTTATTCTATTTTTTCAAACTCCTTTAAAAGTCATAATAATAACAGGGCTAATTGTAATTATTTGAGGGTTTTTTTTGTCTTTTACACACAGAAGACATTTAGGTTTAAGATCAAAAGATGATTTTGGAAAAATAGATCACAGTATTTTAGCTGTAATTTCCTGATGTGAGTGTTTCTTCTTGCCCAGGTGTGCTGCATTAAACTAATGTTTTAAAAAAAAAGGAATTAGCTTTTTTTTTTTTTTTTACTGAACATGAAGAAAAAAAAGCGATTTTCTCTTCAAATACAATGATTTAAAATGCTCTGGAAAAGAAAGAAACCACTGGTGTATTAACATCTAGACATCAAATAGGTCAAAACCATTAAAAGTGAAAGAAACTGTGGTACACTCTGGTGATGATTACTTTCAATTACTTTAAGATCTGTTCCCATAATTTTGCTCATCCAATATCTAAATGTAAATATGAAGAAATAATAGTTCTCGTCATCTTATACTCGGATCGATCATCTTGTTCCAATACATACAGAAAGGATCATAAATAGATGAAATTTAGTTGAATGATCAAAGGATCGAACTATATGTCTAAAATGTCAAAAATTGCCAAGATTGTCTCAATTGTATGAAGAACTCCTGCATTTTTCCTGCTTTAAGTGGAGTTGTTTCACTTTAACAGGAGGTTGTGAAGCTACTTGGACTTGAGTCTCTTGAGTCTTTTACTCTTATCCTAGAGCAGCAAGATAGGGTTAAGATTGGGTCACTGAACAGGCCATTATCCACAGCGGTGTGTGCTTTCTCCTCAAACATCTTTCACACAGCTATGAGGTTTGGTTAGAGGTCACAAGAAATCAAACACTGGACATATATATGTGTGTGTAGAATCAATTTAGCTGGACAATTCAATATTTGGGAAGCCATTATGTCACCAACGTGGAAAATGAGAAGCTTGGCTGTTGTGTTCCTTTGAACCTGGTGAGTTTGCTGCACTTAAATTATTATTATTTTTTTTATTAACATCATCATCATCATCATCTTCTTCTTTTTCTTTATCTTTTGGTTGCTTCCTGTTTGGTTGCACAGCAGACCATCAGTCTCCATATTCCTATATATATAATAATACGATATATAATTTTTCTTATTCTTATCATAACTACTAGTAGTAATCTTGATACTTCAACAATAACATGTGGGAAAACTAAAGGTTACTAAGCTATTACGAAGCACTGACACTGGATCCTCCTTTCATAAATGTCCAATAACATCTCCTCACAGAAAACGTCACCATATCACTGACGTTTTTCAAATCCACTTACACTGAAAACATCTGAAACACAAAACTCCTGCTATATTTATTCCTATAGAAACAACAAAGACAAAATCCTCTATTTTCCAGATCAGAATCAGAAACTGTGCTTGAACTACGATTTGCAAATGTATTTATGATTCGATATCTATTACATGCAGCTTTACAGCTTTTGAAAAATCCAAAATCACTCGGATACACACTTCTAGCCAGCACTTGACATGCATGCAAAGAGCTAATTATGAATTATGGGGATTTATTTACCTGGAAAAGCTATTACCCTCTTAACACCTTCAATCTTCCTCATCAGTGCGTTTAGTTAAGTGTGTGGTTAGGGGAAAGAGGAGGAGGAGGGAGGTGAAGGCTCCATGAGGCATGACTGCTCCAGGTACCTGGGCCAGGAGCTTCCTGACAGGGCCATTAACTCTGATCCAGAAGCCTGGCCATCGCCAGTGAGGTGAGAGGAAGAGAGAGAGAGAGAGAGAGAGAGAGAGAGAGAGAGAGAGAGAGAGAGAGAAAGAAAGAAAGAAAGAAAGAAAGAAAGAAAGAAAGAAAGAAAGAAAGAAAGAAAGAAAGAAACAGGGAGAAATAAAGGGATAGTTTTGAAAAATTTATCTGGCTTTAGGACTGTTTTTTTACTCAGAGACCTGACTGATTCCTTCCCTGACAGAACAGTCTTGTCAGAAGCCCTTTGGCACTGGCGGTGATGCTGAGACGATCGATTTCCCATGGACGCTGGAGGTGCCAAACCTCAGCACCACTTAGCGCTCGCGTGCAGATGAACGGGTCTCACCTGCAACCTTGATGTTGTAGCACGAGTGAAAAGTGCTGCGTAGAAAAAAAAGACAAGGACGTGACACAGAGAGGCT
>JBCEWE010000323.1:457500-510000 GCA_039877035.1 Silurus lanzhouensis | reverse complement strand
ACAGTTTTCAAACTGATCTGGATTAGTGTAGATGTAGCCTCGAGCTACATTAAGATTGAAAATGTTGTAAGATCTAGTCAATACAATGTAAAAACAACTATTGGTAACATTTCTAATCCTATTAGACATCATCATCAAGAATCATCAGTCTCCAACTTCCTGTTCAGTCTAGAGAAGTCAGAATTCACACACCAGACACCCGCAATACTGCTCAAATGTCCTTCCCAAAACAGTTCTTTGTGAGCTGCAAGCTGTGTATGACTAACAAGGAGAGTAATGGCCACTCTGTCTGCATAGCTTTATATGTGTATATATGTGTGTGTGTGTATATATATATATATATATATATATATATATATATATATATATATATATATATATATATATGTGTGTGTGTGTGTGTGGTGTGTGTGTGTGTGTGTGTGTGTTTGTGAGCGAGAGAATCTGTCAGGGGCCTGCTGGTGACACTCTTGTTATAGACCACCTGTTCCATCTGCCTCACACTCCGTCGTCATGTTCCTGGAGTGGGAAAACGGAAATACTTCGCTTCCTTCACATTGTGCCATTCGTGGGGAAGAAAGAAAAAACATTCCTGCTTGTTTTTTTTTTGTCTTTCCTTCTTGTCAGGAAGACAAACTAAGCGGTCCAAATGGTTTTTTTTAGCATCGCGTAATACGCCGTATGCCCCCCATGTGTTTTTAACGTATTCATTCAAAAGCATCCATCATCCATCGTGAATACGTTCTTCACAGTAGGATTTGCTATTGTATGTATCGTATATTTATATGTACATTTCTGCGGTGTAGATGAGCACTGTAGAGGACTGTGCTGAAAAGATCATCTTAATAAAATGTTGAATAAAAAAAGGACTTCTGCTCTCTAGACCTGCCTGGTCCATCCTGATGTTCTGATGGAGTTCTTGTTGGAAAAGCAATCTTATTGGAAACTGCTCACTGATAATGAGAAAGGCTTCACATGGACAGCCTTGAGACTACTGTGGGTGACCATGAAGATGAACTTTGTACTGTAATTATTATTAACAGTTTCTTCACCACCTTCACTACTGGCTCATGCATTTAGGGATACATTTGTGTGTAAACGTCTAAAGATATATTTAGTGGGATAAATATATAGGGATAAATGTATGGAGATGAACATCTAGAGATGTTCTTCTAGGCGTATATGCACTGTATAGGGATAAATAAGGCATATAGGTCAATGTATGAGTATAAATATAGAGAGATAACCTTCTATAGATAAATGTATAGGAATAAAGTTATAAATGGATAAATGTATAAAATAATGATAATCGCATAGATATAATCTAGAAATACAATTTGAGAATACATTTTTAGAGTTAAACTTTTAGAGATAAATGTATAAGGATTAAGCTCTACGGATAAATGCATAGCAATAAATGTATAGAGATAAACTTCTAGGGATAATTGTAAATGGATGACTTTTCTTTTTACAATTTTTTTTTTGTAAAGCTGTTTTGTGACAATACTGCTTGTTAAATGTGCTACACATATACAATCGAATTGAATTGATTTGGAATTTAAATAACATGTTCTTTTGGAATATAAAGTGAAAAAGAGAAAGATATTTCATTTTGACTACAGCACAGAAAAAGCTAAGACAACTTTACAAACGGGATCCTGGAATTGTAGACCGCTTAGCTAGAAAATGTCTTCATTTTTTTGTTTTTAAGAATGTCTCAGTCCTGATTCTGCTTTATCAACTTCCTATTAGTCAAATCTGATACCATACAATTTTTTTTTGTTTTTTATATTTTGACAACATGATCAAATTGTTGTGTTCACCATATTTACAGAAAATGTTCACACAAATTATACAGTCTGTATAAAGGTTTCCTGATAGTACTGGGTTCCAGCAGGAGCAGTGTGCTAATTAGGAGTGGGCCAAACTATAGCCAGACTGACAGGTGAAGAAGTTTCACTGAGAGATACACCAATGGCTTGCTTGCAGTAATTGCCTCTAAAGATTGTGCACAAAAATGTTAGGTTGGGGTTTTTTTTACTTTTTTTTTTCACTTTTTTCAAGTGTTTTAATATGTTAGAATCTGAAAAATCCAAAATCAAAAGCAGATTTTTATTCAATATAAAATAAACAATGTTCGCTGCAAATCACTTTTGCTCCAGGTTAAATAAGAAAAGTTTCTTTTTTGTGAAAGGAAACAACAAAAAATTATTTCTTCTTTAAGATTACACAAACAAAATATAAGATAAATAAACTTTTCTTTTAAATAATTGGCATACTTTATAAATGTTACTTTTTAAAGGAGGCAAAGTGACCTGAAAAAATTATGTGAAATGAGTAAAAAAGTCATTATTCAGCATTTATTCATAAATCATATTTGTGTTCTACAGAGGGAGATCCTAACAACAAGACAAACTAAGCGGACCAAATGTTTTATTAGCATCGCGTAATACTCCGTATGGCCCCCATGTGTTTTTAACAATTTCATTCAAGAGCATCCATCATTCATCATGAATACATTTTTACAGTCAAATTTGCTCTTTTATGTATCGTATATTTATATGTAGATTTTTGCAGCGTAGAGGAGCACTGAAGAGGACTGTGCTGAAAAGATCCTTTCAATGAAATGTTGAGTAAAAAAAAAAAATCTGGCATCGGAATAAAAATATATTTCTAAAATAAATAAATAAATAAAAAATATTTTTTTTAAATTGTTATTAGTATTATTGTATTATTCATATAAAGTAGTAAATAAAAGATTTATGACAAGTAATTCACAATTTTTGTTTAGTTTACAGGAAATGTACATGTACAAGTCCCCTGATGAACCACCAGACCAATCAGGAACCAAGGACAAATGGTTCAGCCAATAGCAGCACGGCAACTCAGTATTTCTCAGAACAAAGGCAGTTAGCTGAGTCAAAACCTCGCTATGTTTTTTTTGGGGAAGAACGTAACCCATGAGATATATATGTATATTTATTATTAGGACTGTCAATCGATTAAAATATTTAATTAAAAACAGATAAAAATGTGCGAATAAGTTGCGATTAATCACGAGATCGTGATTAATCGCAACTTATTCGCACATTTTTTTCCGTTTTTAATACTCTTTTGAACATGACCATGGACAAATATTGATGCTATATGCAAATGTATGTTTATTATTATTTAAACCAATCTGAACATAAAGCATATAGACAAAATATGCATGGAAATGTTTTAAAGTAATTAGGGTGTTTTAAATTAATAAATAATCAGGACACCAAACAGAACTTTTGCTATGTTTCCACACGGACAGTTTTAATTGCCGGATTTGTGCATCATGGTGGATTTTGGTGCCTGATTTGAGACTTGGCGCATCAGTAAAACAAATGTTTAATGATTCAAAATTATTTTTCGGTGGAGTTTATTTTATCATTGCATTTTATATCTGAGTAAAGGAAGGACGGTGTGAATAAATTAAAGATTTGAATTTTGCCACTTTAATATTTTTTTATTTTTTTATAAAAATGATCAAACAAAAATGCGGACTGCATTAATTGCGCATTCATACAATTTGTGGCATAAAAATTCATTTGCATTAACGCGTTAATTTTGACAGCCCATTATTATTATGTATTTTTTTTAATATAGCTTTTATTCCTTTATTTATCTATAAATATTATATGATGTCCTATGACATCCATATGAAAGCGCTATTTTTTTTTACTGTCACTGACAATTAAATGTCATGCAATGTGATAACGTATGGGATTTTTGCTCAGTAAATATATAAATATTTACACACACACACACACACACACACACACACACACACACACACACACACACACACATGGTGAATAGTAATAAATAATGTTAAAATTTTATATACAGTATACAGTAATATGTATAATAGAAACAAATTTAATAAGATACAAGATATTGTAAGACTAAAATATATTTTCAGCTGATTTAATATTTTTCATGCAGTGCAATATAATGAAATTAGCAGTTGGTAAAGAATCCAATTCTGTTTTGAAAAAAATGTTGACACCCTTGATGGATTTGTCTCGTTTTTATGATAAATCTGTCTGTATAATTCTTGCATAATGTTCTATGGAAGACTTAATGACAGTGTGTTAGCTAATAAAATGATTAGCCCCAGGCATGATCTAGTTCAAGGATTACATCTGTTGCCTAGCAACATATTCCTACAACTTTAATCACTTGGTCTCCCAAATGTTGGTATTATAGCAATATTTATTGCTATATGAGTCATTTGGTCTTTTATTGACTGACGGGAAATACTGATCGATGATGACAGGAAATAAATGTCGGGGTGACGTCAGTTGCTGAGTATATACACTGACCGGTCATAACTAATTACCGGTCATGTGAATAATGATATATCGGGCAGCAAGTGAACAGTCACAGTTCTCACACTTGATGTGTTGGGAGCAGGACAACTGGGCAAGCGTAAATTATTTTGTGTGTTTAACAAGGGCCAAATTGAGACAGCTAGATGTCTAACATCGGCAAAAAGGTCCAAAGAATTACAACGGGAGGACTTGTGGAGTCCATGCCTCGTAAGGTTGGACGTAGACTTAGACATACTTTATTGAACCCATTAGAGAAATTATTGTTACAGCAGCAGCAGGTTACATAAACAGTAGTGGGGGATAAAAAAAAAAAGAATTGCAACAGGCAATTCAAAAAGAAAGACAGAAAAGAGTGTATTGTGCGAATTGTCAGTGGATGTGTGAGTGTGTAAAGTGACAGTGAATAATGGGAAATGTATATAAATGGCAATTATCATCTGTTACAGAGAGGTGAGTCATTGTACAGTGCAGCTGCTTACGGTAGGAATGATTTCCTGGACCGGTTTTTGTGACAGTGAAGCTGAATCAGTCTGTTGGAGAATAAACTCCACTGGCTCTGTATGGGATCATGTAGTGGGTGGGATGGCTCTTTCATGGTTGTTCGCCTGTTGTCCCTCACTCTTGTCCCTCTAATCGGTCCAGTTTGTGTTCGATTATGTATTCAGCCTTGTGGATTATTTTATTTTGCTTGCCTGAATCCCTGGCACGTGCCACAACAGATTAAATTTTTTTTTCCAGCATCCTGCTGCATACATTGAAGGATCTAAGCTTCCTCAGGAAATAAAGTCTGCTTAACCCCTTCTTATACACAACGTCAGTGTTCACAGGGTCATCCAGTCTAATCTGCTGTTTAAGTGAACACCCAAGTACTTTTTGCACATCTTTTCTGGATTGCTGCTATTTGCTCTTTTGCACAACATTTTGTTAAAATTTTTGCTACTGGTCACTTTGTCTCGTTACAACAGGTTTACTGGCGGAGCTATTTTGTGTTTAGTGTATTGTCTTGCACTGTTCTGTGTTGTCTTGCACTGTCTTGTGTTGTCTTTGCACTGTTTGCACCAGGTTGCACACATGCACTTTATGTGGCGAGGACACTAGTCCTTAGAACTGTGTTTTCTGTTTCTGTGACTGTTGTTGTATGTAGCATCAGGGTTCTGAAGGAACGTTGTTTCATTTCACTGTGTACTGCATGAGCTATATATAGTTGAAATGACAAAAAAAGCTTCTTGACTTGACTTGACTTGACTTGACTTAAATTGACTTGTTGATAACAGATTTAATCATAGTTTTACCTTTCGCAAAATCTACTACCATCTCCTTGGTTTTAATGATGTACAGGAGCAAATAATTCCTAGTGCACCACTTCACAAAGCTGTCCAAAAGACCTCTGTACTCCGATTTCTGTCCATCCCAAATTCTGCAGGTGGCAGGACTCAGAGTTGTATTGTAAATCCGAGGTGTACAGGGTGAACAGGAAAAGAGGTACTTATTGTTCTGTAATATAGCAGAAGTGGATGCACATAATTGTTGTATGAAAGATTTAACGGGTATGTTAAAAAAGTAAAAAAAAATGATTCGCTTCAGATACGATCTAGTTCATGAATAATATCAGTTGCCTAGCAGCTTATTCCTACAACTCAAATAACTTGTAAGGCAAATGTTTGTCAGTCCATGTTAAGGAATCTTTGTATTATAGTGTAATGTTTTCTTGCAATATGAGCCGCTTAATCTTTTATGAACTGTCCAGGAATACTGATCAATGAAGACAGATAATAATGTCGGGGTGACGGAACCTGATGCTCCATGTCTGTCCTGTTTTCAAAGGCTATATGGAGCCAGAGAGCTGGAATTGCCATCTCCTCTTCCCCCACTACATCTCCATCTCTGCATGAGTGCAGTACAAGGAGGAAGGGGGAAGGAGGAAGGAGGAGGGAGGATGAAATGAGAGTGAAATGAATTTCCTCTTCACCCTTAGCAGTGAAATGTCACCGAGTGCAACTGGTTAGCAGCGACAGTCCTGGCTCCTCACACCTGCTAATTGAAATCCAATGAGGTGTGAAAGAGCCCTTTAAAAAGTCCCAATCAACGCGAACGCCGTGCTGCCACCCGCCGCCACCGTCGCGCCGCGTAATTTAATTTTGACGTCTTTCGCTCTTGTTATGGATCTATCGTGGCCAATTATGGCACAAGATTGGGTTTCACGGAGCCGAGCTGAATTCCACAGCTAGAGAGGCACTAATCACTCACCGTCCGTGCCGAGAGCGGCGGTTAGCTAGTCGAATCATATCAGCTCTTACATCTGGACTGCTTCAGAGAGGACCTCCGGGAATGAGAGCCTGGGTGTTGGAGGAAGCTTCACGTAAGAGATTAGATCTCTGCACACGCTACAGGCTGCAGGGGATTTCAGCTATTAAGCAGCGTACAATGTTTTATAAGGTGCATTGACGAACAGCGGCAAACACCGGGCCTCATTTCATTTATATGGAAATGTTTTTGTGGGCCAAACAGAAAAAAAAAGACATTATATTTTATATATTATATATTTTCCTGCTAAAATTACATTACAGGAATGCTGATAAGCTTTGGAATCACGTGTATCACTAAACGAGTGCTTTAATGGCTTTAGATGTCAACAATGTCTAATTTTTTTCGTCCTAAAAAAGGCTGAGGAAGAGGCCGGATGTAAGTGCAGATAGCTCTATTATAGGTAGTGACGTGAATCACGAAAACAAAATGCAAAGCAACCAAAAAGCCAGAACCTGAGCCTGAAGATGAGGACCATGCAAGAAACACAACTGGGAGACAAAGACTCAACATGAAAGGTTGCCGCTATAAACTTAACTTTCTTTCAGCTTCTTCCATTAGTGGACGCCACAGCGGATCATCTGCACGTTTTGATTTGGCACATGTTTTTACGCTGGATGCCCTTCCTAACGCAACCCTCCCCATTTATCCGGGCTCTGGACCAGCACTAAGGCTTGTGCAACCCTAATGGCTGGGGTTGGTTCCCTGACCAGGGATCGAACCCGGGTCGCAGCGGTGAGAGCACCGCATCCTAACCACTAGACCACCAGGGAACTGAAGACGAGGACCATGCAAGAAACACAACTGGGAGACAAACGTGAGACAAAGCCTGGCATGAAAGGTTGCTGCTATATATAAGAGCTAAATACCAGTGTACATAAAACAGGTGCACAAACTATTACCCAAGATGCTGAGGTGCAGTGGCTGATGGGAGACCTGTACCTCTCGGCATAATCATGACGCATGTAGTTAATAGGATTTAAAATGTTTTGAATTTTATTTTTGAAAAGGTTGTGAGAGACTAAAGTGTAATATAACTCGCTGGTGTCTCATATTAGACAGTAAGTGAATCTTCTCAAATTCGATGTATTGAAAGCAGGAAAAAAATTTTGTCAGAGCGACATTGCGGCAGTTACACGTCGAACATCTCCACGACTGGTCCCAGAAAGTACAAACGGAGGTCTTGTAGAGCCCATGAATTGTCATTTTAACCAGTTCAGTACACAGTGAAACGATACAAATGATACAACGTTCTTAACCATAAACGACTTATTATTATAAAGGACTTATTTTCTGGTAATAAAGCAGATGCAAGTGTGGATCGCTTGCATCTGCTTTCATTAACGTGTGGAAGGACATGCGTGGTTCAGTGGTTTGAGGAAAACGTAATCACTGTCTATAGTTTTGACACCTATACTGTATTAGGCAAGTACTTTAGCCATTTTATGGCTAATTTATGTATAGTAGCTTTTAAAGCTAGCTAGCGAACCACAAATAAAATAATGCACTAATCAGTGTAAAAAGAGATCAGTGTGTGCCCTGGTTTATACAAAATTCGCTGGCAGATTTGCAAAGCAAGCTATCTCAATAACTAGCTACTGTGCATACACAACAGAGGCATCAACAATCTCTGCTACATCACTTTTGGCTTTATCTTTGTGTTGTCTCTGTACCCTATATATCTAATAAGAGTTCATGTTTAAAAGGATACCTGAAGCCACAGTTAGAAGCGTTTTTCTTTTTTTTCTTTTTTTTTTTTAAGGTAAAAATTGTCCAAGGGTTCATTTCAGCCGAACGTTTTAATGCATTGTACCTGACTTGCATAGAATTGTAAAAATCCCATTTCACAGAATCGTAGCTCTGTGTCACACATAGTAAATAAGCAGTAAATACCGATTTTCTTTTTTTTGCTGAATTCGAAGCAGGTCAAAGTGCACATTGGTAAGACTCTCTTTTTTATTTTACAGAACTCATGGATTACACCAATTTTTTTCAACTAACTGGATGTTTAAAAATATTTGATTTCTGGTAAAAATGCTGCTGTGAATGATTTACAAATAAAATCCCTTCATATCCAGCTCTATAAATAAAGCCCTGTGTGTGTGTGTGTGTGTGTGTGTGTGTGTGTGTGTGTGTGTGTGTGTGTGTGTGTGTGTGTGTGTGTGTGTGTGTGTGCGTGTGTGTGTGTGTGTGTGTGTGTGTATGTGTGTGTATCTCTATATGCCACACTGAATGCACAATGTCTTGGAGATGAATTTGGATGTGCAGCACAGGCCCCTGTTTCTCGGTCCGTTCTTGTTGTTGACCAACAATGGCGTGCAGTTCCTGGCTTGTTTTGTTCACATGAAATATTCAGTCACCGTGTGCAACACTGCTTTATTTACTCGCAGCAAATAAACCCACAGGGCGGCATCTCCATACATCACCGATTAGAGCATACGCGTGCTAAAAGTGCCTGGCTTTGATTTAACTCTATAGGACTTTTGCTCGCTGAATACATCTTGTCACATGGTGTAACACAGCAGCGTTGTATTGTTCATTCAGCAAACAGAAGATGTGAGTGACTTGTGCAGTTCAGAGGCTCTGGGAAAGAAGCAGGGGAACGTGATGTGTTCAGGCTGCTTTCATGCAGAATGTGCTGGATTTCTTTTGGTTGTTTTTTTTTTTTTTTTTTTTTTTTTTTTGGTTGTACAGATAAATTAATGGAAAGTCAGCAGATTGTGTTCACAATTAAAAAGCAATAGTTTCTTTTTTCTGGGAGTGCCAACTGAAGTTTTTTTTTTTTTTTTTTTTTTAACCTCCCAAAAAAAAAAAGAAGCCACAAATAGGAATGTGAACAAACTTTAACAAACAAACAAAGAAAAAAGAAATAGATGGATGGATGGATGGATGGATGGATGGATGGATGGATAGATAGATAGATAGATAGATAGATAGATAGATAGATAGATAGATAGATAGATAGATAGATAGATAGATAGATAGATAGATAGATAGATATAGGGTTTGTGCTGATAAGCCGGATGGATCTTAGAAACTTTATACAGGTTTATAATGGAAATTTGACACTTGGTACTGTACGCTTCATACATTTTTTTTTAACAGCTGCAGCTCATTCATTTACATAACACAATTATTTTTCACGTTTGTTTGTTTGTTTTTTTGGTTGGTTTTGGTTCCGCCAATCAGAGCACAAGTTGGAGCGGGTTAATGCGTCCAAAAAAACCCAAAAAAATTTGTGCAAACATGTACTGAAGTAATAAATTTGTCTTATAAGTATATACACCATCAAGACAGTTTCAACATGTTGATTTGAAAAGATTTCACTGCCAGTATTCCAGCAATGCAGTTGAACTAAAAATTTTCCTTTTTTTTTATATACTTTTTGTCCTTTGTTATATTTTCCGACTGCATACAATTTAGTAAAACACACAGCTCAAATTCTCCTGAGCTACACTAAAGACAATTATCCTCATCATCAGCCAGAGTTAAACCCCCAGCCTTTACCTGATACAAGCTAGAACTGCTATGGCATATGAACTGACTATAATATTTGCTTGGAAATACAGACTAGTGTGAAAACTGTGTGATTTAAGCACAAAGACTCATCACTAGTCAAAGACTGCAAATAGTGACCCTGCAATGAGTGAGCCAGTGTGATCTATTTCAACCCAGGATATTATTTACTTTAAACTCAGAATAGGAATGCTGATCAAGCATCTGATTTTGTGGTCAAGATCAATATAAAGAGGGGACGCAATCCGATCCGACATGTCAGCGTTGGCTATTCTGAGATCCTAATGCTTCGTTATTAAAGTATATTTAAGGAAGGTAAATTTGGCTCAAAAAAAAAAATGTTAAGGTTTGTTTTTAGTTTTAGGTAACAGAAACTGTTGGTTTTTGTTGGTGCTAGAGAGCATAAAAGAAACTATATGACCTAACAAAGGAGTTCAAAAACAATATGTGATTAGAGCTGGAAACTTTCATGTAGTCTGAATAACAATAAAAATAAATCTGGCCAATCTTACCCATTTTAGGATTGGATTGGACCATCAGACCCATAAAACTGATCCAGAATACAGCTACAAGAATCTTTACAAGTTCTCTAACATCATCCTCATTACTGTGTTTCCTTCACTGGCTAAATCAAGCTCCTGGATTAGATATAAAGCACCTAAAAAAAACACCCCATGTCCACCAAAAATAATTTTTCAAACCACAGTCTATACCATATTCCCTTTGAGACTCAAACACAATTTGATTTGAGCTCCGAAAACGACCTGCATTCATTCACTAACCCTTATGCCATGTTGGTTCTCCTCCTTTGGCTAATAGTAGCCCATTTTCCACCAGTATCCTGATGGCTAACAATACCTGTGGCGGTTGTTGGTAGCCCGGGCCTCAAACGTATAAAATTCTGGTCCGTGTTCTGCATATTTGATTTGACAGATGTTTTACGCTGGATGCCTTTCCTAACACAACCCTCCCCATTTATCCGGGCTTGGGACCGTCACAAAGAGTGCACTGGCTAAATTATTGCTTTATCCACTCATAGATATACTGTAATTATTGATATAACTTAATCCATTCATAATTATAGTGGAATGCCTGCAAAACCTTTTCTTGTATAACTGATCAATAATTGAATTAATTGTATTTATACTTGTATTTATATTTTAACATTCAACACTGTCTCAAAGCAGCTTTACAGAGATAAATCAGTTAAAAGAATGTATAAGTTTAGTTCCCAAATGTTTGTTCCCAATAATTTTTATTTTATTCTTAATAAATGAGCCAACAAAGACTGTAGCAAGAAAAAACCCCTGAGATTGCATGAGGAAGAAACCTTGAGAGGAAACAGACTCAAAAGGGAACCCATTCTCATGTCGGACGCACTGAATGTCTATTTAAGGCATCTATGAAGGGGCATTCAATCACACACCAGTGTGTTTGTTCTTTTATGAGATAAAAAAAGCCCAAAGTGTCTTAAAGACTGAAAGTTATAAATGTAATTTTGACAGTGTTATAATGCTGACACTGGAGACTCCTTCCAACATTTACACAGAACATCCACCATACAAACCTGTGTAACTACAGAAATTAGAATAAATTTGGACGTAAATGTTAATAGACACTTTAGTTTTAGTTTCCTTATTTTATATATTATGTTCGTACACACACACACACACACACACACACACACACACACACACACACACACACACATTATATATATATATATATATATATATATATATATATATATATATATATATATATATATATATAGATCAAATCCCTGGCACTTCTGGGCCCCTTGAGCAAGGCTCTTAGCACAATAGCTACTCAGTTTAATGAATGCAATAAAAATGTAAGTTGCTCTGTATAATGGTGTCTGCCAGAATGCTATATATATTAAATGTAAACAAAAGTAAAGTCAACAACTGTACACAACTGTACAGAATGTCTTCAGATGCAGCATTTAATTTTCCCTATTTTCCCTAAAAGACCCTATCTCTTCCACCATGACAATGCCCCTTTGCACAAAGCCAGTTCCATGAAGATATGCTTTACATGAGTTGTCCTGAAAGATAGTGAGTGCACTATAGAGCTCTGACCTCAACCCTAATAACCACCTCTGGGGTGAATGTGAGCCCTGAGTGCACCCAAGCCACATTACCATACCTACATCAGTACCTGACAGTAGTGGAACATCCCAGAAGAGTGGGTATTATTATAATGGTAAATAGGAACTAAATGTGCAATAGGATGTTTAAAAAGCACATCATTTTATTTTCAGGTGTCCACAAACATTTGTCCATATTGTGTATATGTGTATGTATTTCTGGTTAAATTATTTTACATCCATTGGAGTTAAAATACAAATCAGCTCGCTGTTTTTTATTACAATTAATTTTTAAATAAGTGCCTAGCTCATGGAGGTGCTATAAATACCTTATTCCTCAGTGCAGGTTTTACATAGTTTCTATAGTAATTGAATTTAAAATGGCAGGAAAATAATAATAATCATAATCATAATAATAATAAAAGACAGACTTCACTGCCAACTGGTGTTATTGCGTTTTCTTTACCGTTAATGTGTCTTTTGCCTCTGCTTATTTCTCTGGATTATCTTCATTGCTTTGTTTATTGTTTTTGATTCATTGCTCAATGTATGGTTATGGATTGACAACCTTTAAAATGACAATTATAAAAAATCCCTCTCAGTGATTGTATGTAAGCACACTGAAGCATTCAGTCACTGTGCAGTGCAGATCGTCAGTATAAAGATTTCTTAGACCCCTCAGATTCCTGTTCTCTGAAAAACATCTCTTTTACTTATCGGACTCAGTGCAGTAATACGAGCATGATTGCTTGTTATTCTACCCATGAACATAATCTTTTGAGAGGGCTTATTCTTTTTTTTGTTTCTTTTTTTTTTGGTTTTGTTTTATTAACCTAATCAGTAAACAGCTACATTTGCTGACTGTAATGTTCCCATGGAGAGGAAGCTCGATAAACTAATTAATAAGATGTTCAAGCCATATCAAACATTTCCAAGCAGGCAGAAGCTGTAACTGATACGATTGTGTTTGTGGGGCAATAATCAGCCGAGCATTTCGCAATTAATTCAATGAGATTTCCACCAAAATGGAACATTTCGAATAAAGGTTGCATTAGGCGCTCCGCTGCACTCCATAGATTGCCATTTTGCCGGCGGAATGTGCTAAAGCTATAGGCCAGATTTAGCTCCCGTTAGTGGCAGATCAATCGGAGCGAGCGTTGCGGCAAAAACGTTTCGGAAAAACAACAACCGCTACACTGCGAGATCTTTCCCCTGAGAGAACGTAGACGAGATAGAGATGGGGTAGAATTTATGGTTCTTGGCGGTAACTGGCTTTTTATTTTTTTTGTATTCTAATGACTATTCACTTTATTAGACTGGGAATGTGATTAAACACACCGTTGAAACACAATGTTTGGCAGTAAATTCCGACTTCCTTAGCATGTGACAGGATCACTATGAACATGGGAAGGGGTAGCTCAGTGCTTGAGATGTTGGTGGTGCTGGGATTTTACTGACCACTTCAGAAGTCCAAGATGTCGTAAAATCTAAACACACTTGATACTGTACACACACACACACATATATATATACATTTGTTGTCATATATAACATTGTACAGTATTACATCTTGCTTAATCTCCAAGCACTCAAGTTTGGACTCTCACACATAGCACTCACTACCTCGTTATTACACTCATCCTGAATTTTGCACCATCCATTTCAAATTGCACAGCTGCACTTTATTATGTTCCTCATTTCCACACTTTATCTGCCTCCACAGATATAAACGCTGCTAAATATTTGTATGAGCTGCATATTTGATTTCTATTTCTATTATTGCAACTCAATGGCAGGCTGTGCATTTCACACCCAGGCCTTATGTGGTGTCCTGCCCTGAATCACGATGCAATTGTTATTAAAAGCATCAATATTATTGAGAAACGCAGTATAAAAAAGCGCTGCATCACAGACAGGTATCTCTCAGAGTTAGAATGAATGCTATTACTAAAGCAGGAAACACAATAAACACAATTCAACACAAGTCTCCTTTCACTGCAGCCACAACCGCACCACCAGCATACATCACATCTAGGAGCAGCACCAGTATTACCCTTATAAAATGACCCTGGCTGAGCTCAGTATCAAAAATTTTATGTTTTGGCTCATTAGGCTACGTCTGCATTGTTCCAGATAAATTTAATCTACAACAAGATGCCGTATTTTTCAAGCAAAAAAATTGTTTTTTGAAAACGCTGCCCCTAGTGGTTACATGTTTGTGAATCTTTTTTTGTGTTGCAGTACAGATTGTGAAAATCAAGATTTGTAAAAACGATTATGTATTTTTAGTCACATGACGTAAATCCGGAGCAAACAACTTTTAAGTCTCGGGTTACCCGTAGCAACAAGTCTATCTCTTTGGTTTGTCCGTTTACAAACTTCAAACATTCAAACAGATGGAAAGTAAATAAACGCTTACGGAATTTATGCGGACTGAAGCTTTTCATTTCAGTTTGGACTAACAATTTCTGGAAATCATATGAAAATGCCAGTTTAGATGGAAAGGGTATATCCTTCCTTCATTCATTTATTCATTCATTTTATTTTTTGCATAAGATGACAATTTCCTATCCAGCATGTATTCTCAGCTCCTTTGTGAAATACACTCATGATAAAGGGATTACTGAAGATGAATAAATGAATGAATGCAGGTAAAAAAATAAATAAAAGATCAACATGTTTCCTCATGCAAAATGATAAAATGTCACAGCACGGTAAACCTAGTTATGCTGTTCCTATTGCAATGGAATAAAATTCGTATCCACATGTATAGACAGTAAACAGAGTCAAACACACCCCCATAGAATAAGAACAAACGCACACAGTGAGCAGGAGTGGACTCTTTCTGGGTGCAGTGAAGTAGCTCAGCACCCTGTGTGTGTGTTTATTGAACAGAGCTTAGCTGGAGGCAGATGTCTGTGGGATTGCTGTGTCTCCTGCGTGGCACTTTGACGCACAGTGACTGCAGAGAAGCTCAGAGACGCACAGATGGTGGAAATCTGAGGCGGTTTGATCAGGCACCGCGGCAGGTAGCAACGCTACAGGTGCTGCAAGCACATGGGGAGATATTTGTCCTGTCTCTCTCTCTCTCTCTCTCTCTCTCTCTCTCTCTCTCTCTCTCTCTCTCTCTCTCTCTGACACACACACACACACACACTCGCTCACTCCCGCTCTCGATTACTTGTTTCCTTTTAATCTCGGCTTGCTGCTCCTGATTAAAGAAAAGAAACAAAACGCTCGTTATCCTCACTCTGACTTTTTTACTTATGTTCCATCTTTCCTCGTCTTGCTTGTGTCATGAGTGCCTGGAGAACCTCGCTGTCTGCTCTCCGGGCTCCATTTCACACCTGCAGCAGGAAAACAAGGCCGACGGAGAACTCAGGATTCCCATTCCCCCGTTTCCTTGCCGGGACGAGGTCGTAGGAGGGTGACAGGCTCAAGCAGAGCGTGGCGTCCCAGACACAGCCGTACTGTCTGTGCATTAAGAAGGTGAGCGAACAACCGCCAGCTCTCAGACATCGCGCTTGATCGATGCAGATGGACGAGAGTGCGATCGATCCGGCCCGTGCAACTTACATCCATTATGGAACTTGGAACTTGACTTGTAGATGACCTGAGGTGGCTCGGGCGTATGCAGGATCGTCCGATAAAGCGGTAAGAATAGAAAGTGCTGAAATGACCTGAGCCCTTGAGCTCTTGGGTTAATATCTAAAACCGGTGAAAAAAGTGAAAGGCAGCCTTCTTCATAACAGATCCAACTAAAAGCTCTCAGAGAATAGAGAATTGAGAACTGCTTTTTCAGAACTAGAGTAGATCAAATACACCTACAGGCTTAATGGTTCTGAGTAAGACATAGCCAGACATAGACATCGCTGTGATGTGATGTGCAGTAGCAAAATGTTTCAAAACTGACATTTTGCAAGGTAGAGCAAGCAGAAGAAGCCATTTTTTATTTATTATTACGAAAAAAAATTTTATATTAATGGCATTTGGCAGATCTAAAGTGGCTTACATTTAATTTATACAAGTAAGCAATAAAGGTTAAGGGCCTCACTCAGGGGCCCAACAGTGGCAGTTACAACTTTCCGATCAGAAATTCTACAACTGTTTGACCACCATTGTCAAATCCAAGGGCAAAGCTTGCCATGATTGAGTCAAAACCCAGTCTAAAAGTCAAATCTAAATAAATAAAAGATTGCAACTAAGAAACATTCATTCCCTTTGAGAACCAGTCCTTTCTTCAACTGGTTGGCATTAGTTTAGAGCACTTTGTTAAAAGATTATCCATTATCCATTATTTTATTATTATATTTTTTTACAAACTCAGTTGAGTCCAAGATCATATATTTCAAGACCAATGCCCAAGTCTGATACAATTTCAACGCAAGACATAAACTATACAGGAACAGACTGGACTACACTATGACCCCCTCTCCAAATTGTAAACTGTATAATATGCAGTCATATACGATCATACTGTTCACTTCCTAATTATGATTGTTTAGAAGATGTACAGTATTTCTAAAAGTAAGACAACTAATTAATATATATCTGCACTCGTATTCTATTAAAAATGGTCTATAAGTAGTAGCTGTTGATATGGTGACGTCATATTCGGTATCAGTGCTTTGTAACAGAAAGCTGAAGGTTTCAGATCGAAATATTCTTCCAAATAGAGGGCTCTAGAAACGGGGAGGCTGCAGGTTTAAAGCCTTAAGAGAAAGGAAAAGAATTGTGGCTGCTGAGGAAACTATTGTTTATACTGTAGCTGCTTTAGTATTTTGACAGCAGGATCTCACTTGTTTTTTCTGGAAGGTATAGAATACCAAATATATTTATTAACACCTAGAAAATCATTCTAGATTCTCAAAGACGCGTTATTCTGTACTGAGTAAAAAAGTGTGATAAAACACATTGGGGTATGCTTCTATAGCAAAATAATCAACTTGATAGCAGGTGGTTTAATACACAGAGTAAACACTCTTTCACATTATTTTTGGTACGAGGCTGCAAAATCATTTATTATTATCTTATAATAGTGTCATATTCCTCATTTGTTTTTGTATTAATGTATCACACGAGGATTTTCAATAGAAATCTTTTTCTAACATCTAGTTATCCAGACATAATCCTGATAACCAAGACACCTCAACAACCTCAAGTGTTAGCAGGACGTTGATGATGTAAGCAAATCGGAAATCATTTTTTTCCAACCTCTTTCGCAATATTGTGTGTTAGTCGCTCTTATTTCTACACCAAGTGCTAAGCACTGATGCTCTGAAGAAAATTGGGTCATTTCAAACAACCATCAGACTGAAGTCCATTATATGTTCATCACGATTGAACTGGTTCAACTGAACACACACAAGTCCTGTGCACAAGCAAAAAAAATCTGGCTTTATAGTGACACGTGATGTGTGAAGGGGAAGTGCCTGTCCTGCTTTTCTTTATAGCGCCTTTTGAAACGGCGTGTGCAAATCTCTTGAGCTGTGCCTTTGGGCCAGGGCTTGGAGATAAATCCTGCCTTTGATTTGGGCTGTGAGCAGTGAGGGCACTGTACCTGTTTGATCCTGGTGTCTGCACAGTTTGAGACTAGGTCCTTCCCCTCCAGCTGACAGACTCATTATCAAAGCTGCCATGCAGAAGCTAAGAGTTTACGGGTTGCTGGTGAAGTCACTAGTGTCTGCTCCTGACCCGTTAGGTGGCACTTGTCCAGGTAATAATCCGCCTTTAAGTCAGCAGGTGAATGTGTCACACTGGTGTATTTTGTTGAATTGACTTTGAAGTGAATGTTTGAAACAGCGTTTCTCTGAAGCTCATGCTTTTAAGTGAACATTACAGCATGCACTAAATCTGCTCCTCTGTGATCTTTACACATGTGATGGTTAATGGTGTGATTCAAACACCATGTACACAGGTTTATAGCAACTTCTTCTCATTCGCCCAAGCGGATGTGATCAGTGATATAAATGGTGAGCCAGTAGCAAAATAGCAAAGGGGCTAAAAAATGATTAAAAGAATTTGCTACCAATGAGGGACCTGCTCTTCATACATAAATTAACAATGCAAGATTAATAATATATCCTTTTATTATTTAAACATAATAAATAAATCCATGATACATTCAGTTTGCCTTATTGAGCATAGATATAAACCTAATTAGTCGAACTGGATTGTTGTGTCTTAAATATTTGTTTGACATTTACTATACTGTTTGAGATTGTCTAAAATATGGAGCTTGATGTCTGAGAATTAGGTGACATAAATAGCTGTCTGAGAAACCCATCTTAGCCAACTGTATGAAATAACTGAGAAAATCTTCTGAGATAACTAAGAGGAGTGTCTGTGATGCCTAAGATACCGGGCTGAGATAACTGAGAGAACAGATTTCAGACATATTCTGTACACTGATCCGGCATAACATTATTGCATTATACCATTATGACTGGTGAAGCGAATAACACTGATTATCTCTTCATCATGGCACCTGATAGTAAGTGGGATATATTAGACAGCAAATGAAAATTTTGTCCACAAAATTGATGTGTTAAAAGCAGGAAAAATGCCAAGCATAAGGATGTGATCGAATTTGACGAGGGCCAAACTGTGATGTCTAGACGACTGGGTCAGAGCAGTGTGTGTGTGTGTGTGTGTGTGTGTGTGTATATATATATATATATATATATATATATATATATATATATATATATATATATATATATATATATATATATATATACAGTGAGGAAAATAAGTATTTGAACACGCTGCTATTTTGCAAGTTCTCCCACTTAGAAATCATGGAGGGGTCTGAAATTGTCATCGTAGGTGCATGTCCACTGTGAGAGACATAATCTCAAAAAAAAAATCCAGAAATCACAATGTATGATTTTTAAACTATTTATTTGTATGATACAGCTGCAAATAAGTATTTGAACACCTGAGAAAGTCAATGTTAATATTTGGTACAGTAGCCTTTGTTTGCAATTACAGAGGTCAAACGTTTCCTGTAGTTTTTCACCAGGTTTGCACACACTGCAGGAGGGATTTTGGCCCACTCCTCCACACAGATCTTCTCTAGATCAGTCAGGTTTCTGGCCTGTTGCTGAGAAACACGGAGTTTGAGCTCCCGCCAAAGATTCTCTATTGGGTTTAGGTCTGGAGACTGGCTAGGCCACGCAAGGACCTTGATATGCTTCTTACAGAGCCACTCCTTGGTTATCCTGGCTGTGTGCTTCGGGTCATTGTCATGTTGGAAGACCCAGCCTCGACCCATCTTCAATGCTCTAACTGAGGGAAGGAGGTTGTTCCCCAAAATCTCACAATACATGGCCCAGGTCATCCTCTCCTTAATACAGTGCAGTCGCCCTGTCCCATGTGCAGAAAAACACCCCCAAAGCATGATGCTACTACCCCCATGCTTCACAGTAGGGATGGTGTTCTTGGGATGGTAATCATCATTCTTCTTCCTCCAAACACGTTTAATGGAATTATGACTTAAAAGTTATATTTTGGTCTTATCTGACCACATGACTTTGTCCCATGACTCTTCTGGATCATCCAAATGGTCATTGGCAAACTTAAGACGTGCCTGGACATGTGCTGGTTTAAGCAGGGGAACCTTCCGTGCCATGCATGATTTCAAACCATGACGTCTTAGTGTATTACCAACAGTAACCTTGGAAACAGTGGTCCCAGCTCTTTTCAGGTCATTGACCAGCTCCTCCCGTGTAGTTCTGGGCTGATTTCTCACCTTCCTTAGGATCATTTAGACCCCACGAGGTGAGATCTTGCATGGAGCCCCAGTCCGAGGGAGATTGACAGTCATGTTTAGTTTCTTCCATTTTCTAATGATTGCTCCAACAGTGGACCTTTTTTCACCAAGCTGCTTGGCAATTTCCCCGTAGCCCTTTCCAGCCTTGTGGAGGTGTACAATTTTGTCTCTAGTGTCTTTGGACAGCTCTTTGGTCTTGGCCATGTTAGTAGTTGGATTCTTACTGATTGTTTGGGGTGGACAGGTGTCTTTATGCAGCTATCGACCTCAAACAGGTGCATCTAATTTAGGATAATAAATGTAGTGGAGGTGGACATTTTAAAGGCAGACTAACAGGTCTTTGAGGGTCAGAATTCTAGCTGATAGACAGGTGTTCAAATACTTATTTGCAGCTGTATCATACAAATAAATAGTTAAAAAATCATATATTGTGATTTCTGGATTTTTTTTTTTAGATTATGTCTCTCACAGTGGACATGCACCTATGATGACAATTTCAGACCCCTCCATGATTTCTAAGTGGGAGAACTTGCAAAATAGCAGGGTGTTCAAATACTTATTTTCCTCACTGTATATATATATATATATATATATATATATATATATATATATATATATATATATATATATATATATATATATACACATAAAAATCGTGGTACTCATGAGTTATAGTGACAGTGGTGGATCAAGCGGCAACCTCAAAGAGACTTGCTGATGGTGCCAAACAGAAGAAAGGAGGCCGGCCTCTCCCTGAGGTGGTGAATAAAGATATTCTTCCTTTCCACGCTTCACACGAGACCAGTCTTCAAAGATATGGCCGCAATAAAGACTGCTCTCTCAGAAATACCAACAAGGGTTCATCATTCATGTCTTTTATTAGGAGGCTCAGGGTCACAACAGTCTGTGTTTAGAGGTGCTGTTCTAATAAGAGAATGTTAGAATGCCAGACCTCTCCCAATGCAAGCACTGAGAATGCTAAACGAGCCAAGGTGCAACAATGTTCATGGAGATCTACAGTCTTTTCACCACCATTTTATTCACCACCTTTGATTCACAAGACACTGGTTCATCACCCAATCACATTAGAGATGTTTAGAAAAATTGAAAATCACTGATATTTCAAAGTAGTACGCTTCAGAGAGAAGCATAAATCATTCATCCATTTCTTTTTCCATATTAAGGTACAGTAACTTTCCTGATCAGGGTCATAGTGGATCTGGAGACTATGTATTAAAGGAATAGTGGGCAGGAAGACTGTGTATGGGATGCAAGTCTATCACACAAGCATACTTATTTATTAATAAATAGATTAGCATGGTGGTGGGAAGAAAATTGGGGACCTGAGGAGTCATCAAAAGAACGTGTAAAACTACAGAAAAACTGACTCAGTCTTCATTAGTTAATTAACAAATGAGTCGAATCGAGGCTCCGATGTACTGATTGTGCAGAGGGTTAAAGCTTCATGAGTAGAAATACCACTTCCTGTTTTCTGCTCGGGCCTAGCAGTATGGTAAAGACTGGTTGTTATTCCAACAGTGTCTATGTCCAAAGTTATCAAGGAGCGTATAATTCCAATTACTTGTCCCAAGTGGAATAACAGCTGGAACAGAGCAACCTTGGGCACAATAATAGACTTTGACAAAAGCAGACAGTTTTGTTCAAACATAACAATTTGGCTTTGGGTTCAATAAGAATGGGAAAGGCACACAGAGACACAAGTATAACACTGGACGTTCGACTAAAAAACAGTAGACAATTCGCTCCTGCTGTGACTACAGGACCTTCTGTGGTGGTAAACAGAAAACACTGTAGGTTTGTTTTTTCATAATTTTTCCACATACATAGAAAATAAAGCTGAACAGCAAATTCCCACAGATTCAGATATTCATTAATATGTGCATATGGAAAAACATCAAGTCAAAGCAGGCACTGAAAAGGTCCCCAAGTCCTTGAGGGTGCATGAGTTTAAACAAAACAAACATACGGAACAGAGAATTGGCCTGAACTGTACAAACTTAATTACTCATTATTCATATTTTCATGCAGATGGGTTGCATCGAACAGTAAATTTGTTGTTTTTCAGGCAGAGATTAAATAATTGTCATTTTATTTTATCTGCTCACCAAAATAAAAATAAAAAAATCATAACACCAGACAATAATGGATTCAATGATATAATTATATAATTATAATTAGCCAATTTTATTCAATTTAATCAGCTATTTTACAGTCAGCGTTTCACTTCCAAGTGGCATTAATGCTGCACAATGACTAGTTCATTTAAATATAAAAGGCAATTTTATGCACATTCCAGTGGATTGTTTCTGCATCATTGGCTTATTGCATCTGCCTGACTTTCAGTTATACCACAATGCTGTTGAGTTCTTAAATCAGAGGCTGGGAATTAACTTTCTAGAACAGCAACTCGAACAGTAATTCTGGGTTTTACATTTACAATAATGCAAATGCAAATGGAGCAACTGCAAAATATTATCCGAAATGTTCTTTAACACTGATTCACTTCTACAAACACTTCATGTGAAGACTTTAAAAGATCTTTAAAAAAAGAAGTAAAAAAAATGACACTTAATTGTTATCCCAGTGATTGAAAACCTTAATTTGATGTTTAGTTTAACTGCTAGTCCTGGAGGATCACATACTTTTGCCACTCACAGATCATTTTTTTCAATAAAATAAATAAATGAGTATAATATGTTTGTCTTATTTGTTTGATCAGGTTGACTTATTCCACTTTTAGGACTTGTATATGCCGTTCGGGCTCATATTTATGAAGTAACATAGTGTTCACAAACTTTCAAGCTTCACTGTACTTAATATATTTAATATAAATGTGCTCTCCAGGTTCTTGGTAACATGACAAGCTGCATTTGCTCTTTTATATTATTAATCCAAAACAGAGGGGGAAACAATTATATATATATATATATATTGTTTTAGCTGCTGCATCATAAGTGAAAGTAGTAAAGCTCCATTGTCTTAAAAAGTTCCATAAAATTACATTAAATGTAACTAAAAATGTATTGTATTAAGAGATTGTTTGAAAACTGCTCTGGCATAAAATGAATCTTTTTATCAGGACATCCTATTTTAGGAAAATATCAACTTAGTTGTGATCGTTAATCTAACTTTCTATCAGGATGCACACCATATTGGCAGGTATTGGGACACCTGCCTTTTTCAGCTATATGAGGTTCTTCCTCAATTTATTATCACAAAGCTGGAGACAAACAATTGTATAGAAGGTCTCTGAATTTAAAACAGTAGCTATACAATTTCCCCTTTACTTGAACTAGGAGACCCAAACCCATTCCAGCATGAGAATACCCATGTGCACAAAGCAGGTCCATGAATAACCTACATCAGTACTAGATTTACTAACACCATTGTGACAAAAAAATTCACAAATCTCCACAAGCACACACCAACATCTAGTGGAACATCTTTCCAGAAGAGTGGAGGTTATTATAAAACTTTATTATAAAACAACTTTTTACATATAGTGCATCAAACCACCCTGGGAATGGATTCATTTCCTATAACAGCACAAACCATCATATGTTATTCTTTACATTCTAGTTTTATTTTCTACAAATGGTTTCACAATCACAAAAAAATTGCTTTGTCCGTGGTAGTGTAAAAAATGGGACAGATGTCTGGGCCTGCAAGAGTGCTACATTTCATTCAGGGATTTTTTCTGGAGACACAGAAAATGGAAATCATCCAGATTTTGGTTTATTTCCCTCACAGACATCTTTAATAGGTTACAATAATGTATTATTATTAGGGCATGATTGTCATGAGTTAACTCGGGATTAATCGCAACTTAATTGCACATTTATATCTATTCAAAATGTACCTTAAATTAATACATTTTCACTTTTAAATACTTTAACATTTGCTTTATGAATGCTTTATGCAAATGTTCAAGTTCAAGTTTATGTCTATAGCACTTTTCACAATAGACATTGTCTCAAAGCAGCTTCAAGGAATTTAAATTAAAGGCAATGATATGTGTTTATCCCTGATGAGAAGCCGGGGGCGACTGTGGCAAGGAAAAACTCCCTTAGATGTTATGAGGAAGAAACCTTGAGAGGAACCAGAATGAAAAGGGGAACCCATCCTCATTTGGGTGACATCAAGAGTGTGATTATGAATCTCAAAAACAATACAAAACACCAGAGAGTGAGAACCACCATTAGTACCAGAGTGTATGTTAATGAGTAATGTCCTTTCTACAGTCTACAGTCAGATTAAAATAATGGAACCAGAACCTACTGAGCAACTTATAAAATAGTTCAACATTTGATATCATCATAAATCAAACACCAGCTTCTCCATGCCAGAGCTTTTAAACACTCAAGGAGGTCCACTGTCCAAACTCCACCTTAATGGGATCCAAATAGCCCTGGTACAACTGTAGATGGTTCGGGATGTTTGTGGGGTCGGCATCTACTTTTTTGAAGGTCCATAATCTTCATGAGGTGGGACATGACTGGAGCTGGAGCAACTTCAGCATGCCACGGGATGGGGAGAGAAAGAAAAGCAGTGGAGAGGATGTGACAATGTGCATTTGATCAGATGTATTGGAGCACAAGAATCCTGATTGCCGAATGTGTGCATCATGCAGTTTTGGTGTTGATTTGAGACTTGGTGCATCAGTAAAACAAAATTATAATGATTAAAAAATTTTTTTTTTTTTATCTCAGTAAATAAAAATCGGCGTGAATAAATGTTGGTTTTAATTTCGCCACTTTTCAAATTTTTTTTACTGTCACTGCCAAGTAAATCTCATGCAATGTGAAAATGTATAGCATGCTTACTGATTAGTAACCCTTTTTTCAATGAGACATTCAAGTGAGCACAAACCTTTGCCATTTCTTGTAGAGCGATTTAAAAAAAACGGGGGGTAAAAATGACCTCTTTCAAAAATATTTGTATACATGTTGATGCAGAGTTGCCCTGCAACACCTAAAAATAACAATAAAAATAAAAAAACTAATATTCCATCATTCTCGTTCAAATCCTGCGTAGTGTCAAATGATCCGTTATGTAAGTTTAATATTTCTGCACACAAGCATGCGCTTCCCCAACCCCTCGTTTTTTAATAAATGAGTCAAATGATGCCAAGAGAACACAGTGTCACCTTCATGGCAGTGTGCACAGTCAGCCCGAGGCGAGTCTTTGCCCTCGGAGACCTGCGGCTCTGAGAATTACTTCATTTCCCAGCATGCTCCTCCATGCAGCCCACCCTGTGAACTCCCTGTTGCTCGGGGGCGTATTATTTTTTATTTTTTGGAGAAGGGTTTGGCTCACACTCCGGCCACCTTGACTCGTGTCCTCAGTCTTTCCCAGTGCTTCGTAAGCGGCTTCTTGCAACAGAGAGTCAGGACGAGAGAACGTTTTCACAGGCGGAAATAGAAATAAAAGAAATGATTCAGGCAACAGGGTGCGACCTTTTTAATTAGCTTGTTAATCATACGTTTTGCAATTAAGTGTTTAAGGGGTTTAAGAGCTAAGAGTTTGCAGGCTCGAAAGATTTAAGATGGTATAAGGTCAAACAATAATAATAATAATAATAATAATAATAATAATAATAATAATAATAATAATAATAAAATTCTGACCCTGCAACACATGCAGGATTCTTTTTCTCAAATCCCAAGTGCAGACGTATTATAATAATGGCCTATTATTATGGCCCTATTATCAAAAATTCATTCCAAATGAGTCAAAATTCCAACAAATCAGCATGTATCCAAAGGAAAAGCTCCAAAGGAGTTAAAATGATCGTGAGCTCCGACTGGAAGAAATCTTACTGTATATTCTTTCCCCCCTTTCAATCACAGTGATGTTGGCTATCAATCCATCCATGTTCAATAGCATTTAAGCCTCGGTCACACTGGGTGTTGAACAATTATTTCCAGTATCAATCAGTTTCAAACAGAATTTCACGTTTGTTCTTTGTTCGAACTTGCTGTCCATGATGAAATCGCAGATTAGCACCGGCTAGCACCATTAGTTTCAAAATATTTTGCATTAGTTTGGGAATGTAAAATAGGGTAGATGTTACATAAAGGTAAAAGAAATGAAAGGTGTTTTTTATTTGTCACATGCATGCACTATGAAATTCTTCACATGTCCCAGGTTGAGAAAAACCCCTGGAGCACAGAGGGTTAAATGCCTTTCTCAACATCCCAAGAGTGGCAGCCTTAGCCACTAAACTACCACTTCCCCATTTACAGTATCTTGTATAGGCAGTATTAGTAGTGATATTTAAAATATGTCTATGTATAGGAGGAAGCATGTGTCAATGTAATAAGGGGATCATGGCTGCGGGGAGGGGTATCGGAAAACAATATACTTCATAATATATAGATGATCCCAGAGTTATGATAGTTTTAATACGATTTTTCAATCTAATGATGACGTTTGTGGTATGAAAAATATTGTAAAAATATTTGCATGCGTTTTAATTTTTTCATCTAATACATTGGGATTTGGCTAAATTATGTACTGAATCTTGTTCAATTATTAACAAATTACAATATACTAGCGCATACCGATCAGCATTTTTTAAATCTCCTGTGTAGGCTAGGCCATGTCTCGACTTATTATATATTACACGATATTTTCAATCTTCCATGATTGTATTGATAATTATTTCCCTATAAAAGCACATATTATGCTTTATTTCTTGCTAAAACACGTTATTATTCTGCATATATTAGCTACGGCTTAATATAGCATGTTCAGAGCTATCTTATTGCAGCAGCAATGCTTTTTAAAGGACAGAACGTTCGTGGAAGTAAAGAACCCTGTGCTCTGGAGAGCAAGGTCATTTCTACAGAGATCATGTGTTGGTTAATGTAAATGTCTCTCTCTCTCTCTCTCTCTCTCTCTCTCTCTCTCTCTCTCTCTCTCTCGTCACCTCACTTTCGTACTGCAGGGAGAACAGGGGTGAAAGAGAGAAGTTAGTCAGAGACAGTGTATGATTACAGCAATCCAATAAAAAGCGCTCATCACTGCTCTCGCTAGGAAACGTGTCGAGCACATGGTACATTACAGAAAAAAACAGGATGCTAATGCCTGAAGCTCCAGATATAGTCTGCACAATCGCTCTGCCAACAGTTCCAAACTGCTCAGGCAGGAGATAAAGGAAGTGTTAAAACCATCAAAATCCACTGTAATGCCTACCAATAAATGCCCCAATTAGACCAACATGCTCAGGCTCGCACTGTACGAGAGGAGACAGACGATGACACAAAATTAAAATGATTTTTTTTCTTTCTTTCTTTTTTCTTTGAATCCAATCATGTTCATTAAAGCTGCACAGAAGATCAGAGCGTATCTATGCCATGAATATAGCGGCGCGCGGGAGAAGGTTAAAGCGAAGGTCATTGTGATCGTAGGGAGTGACTGAGTGAGGAGGGGAAATGAGATGAGGAGTGTTCAATTACAAGCGCGATCCCGCAGGAGCAGCCCAAGGAAAGAGACGATGATAGAGATCACCACCTTGATCGTCAAGCTCTGTGAAATCAATTTAGTCGACTCGCGCGCTTTATACATCATGTATTTTTAACAGTGTCATTTACAATGCCCTCTCTCCCCGTAATATTAAATGATGTTATCGCACGGCCTTGACTCTGAACCAGATAGGATGTATAGGAGATATCAGAGATTCGTTCATCACGATAATCTTTTTTTCCGTATCAAATAAACGATCGAACGTAAATTATGTGCCGCCAGCTTTAGGAGTTTGTGGATGTCACGGGAAAAGCTTGAGTGACATCGAACACTTCTCTGGATCTCTCATCCAGCCGGCAATGTGCTGTGAATATCTCAAAGCTACATGGCAGCAGGAGGTCAGCATTATTAAAGAGACGGAAGGTGGAGACGAGACAGCGCTGCCCTGACTCCGGAGAAAGGTCCTGTTCCTGCCTGGCAAGACACCCTCTGTCACTTAACACCAGCCATGTGGTGTCAGCTACAGTTTGCGTGATGCTTTCGCTTCCAGTGGAGATATGAACACTGACAGCCATTTGACAAGTACGCCAAAGTACTAGTCTCTGTGGGCAAGGAGAGAGACAGACAGATGGAGCGACAGAGCAGGACAGAGAGTAAGATAAGCACAGGAATCCCTCATCCATTTTTTTTTTCTCCTGTTTTAGGTGCACACTTGTAAACACCGAATCGATGATGTGTAGATTATCTAGACGCCGCTGCTAGAAAGTGGATTGTAATGTTTGCGGTTCAGGTCTGCTCCTGTCTTGTGTAAGTAAAAAAGGTTCGAGATGGGCTGAAGGATGATGCAAGTCAAGCAGTTAGAAAGGGAGCATGGGGAGCCGAGGGCAAAGAACTGCGAGCACACAGCGAGCACAAAACAGTGAATCAGTCTTGTGCTGAAACAAGAAAAGTTTTTGAAAAAGAACAAATGGTTTTAAAACAAGCTTGTGTGAGCTGCTTTTGCATTCTGTCTTGAAATTGTGTGCATGTGTGCATGTGTGTGTGTGTGTGTGTGTGTATATATATGTGCATCACTTTATCTGCCTATATACCGTGTGTTTGTATATATATATATATACAAACACACGGTATATAGGCAGATAAAGTGATGCACATATCAGGCCTATTAGCAACCTTATAGCCAACCTGTGGGGACAGTGTTATAATCTGGGGTTGCTTAAGTTCATCAGGCTCATATACAGCTCTCACACACACACACACACACACACACACACACACACACACACACATACATACATACCAGTGGCGGGCCGTGCATTTGGTACCTAGGACTTCAGTGGAGACTTACCCGACTTAATCCACCTCTTAATACCACCACTATCACGTCGCAATAATAGAGGCGAACAAACCCTTTCCAGGGTTGAGACAAGCTAGCTAGCTTCGGGGTTGGCCGACCTCCTCACGTAGCTTTTCTGGAAAATTGATTTTTATGAATATCTAAGACCAAATCAATTTCTCTTTCTCCATAGGCATAAAAAAGTGTAACTCAGACGTATTCATGTGTGCAGCGCTACAGACGTTTTTTGCTAGTCAAACTTCGCTGTAACAGTGTCCCTCTGATCAACCAATCAGAGGACGGAAAAATGCTGACGCTATTCTGGGCCAGCTAGCTGCCCTGTGAGGTTAATTAGAAATCTGATTGGTTAAAGAAACAGAGCTATTTTTTTAAGAGACTGTGGTAAAAGGGCCAGCAGTACTGACTTTGAAGGCCCTGGGCAGATTAGATGGACATGGCAGCACATAGAGCCTGAAATCTGATTGGACAAAAAATCCAACATCTACATACACGTACTGGAAGCAGTGCAGCCGAGAGAAATACTACGAAATAAAGAGAATAAACTGTTGGGAATAAATTAATATAATTTCATTGAACAAATATTAGAATTTAGGTTGTAAATGTAGGTCAGTGCTTCTGATAGTGTTTAGGCCAGCAAAGAAGGACTTTGCTGGCCCTGACCGCCTGCCACTGATACGCACACACACACACACACACACACACACACACACACACACACACACACACACACATATATAAATAAAATAATAGGATCAAGTCAAGTCTAATAATTTGTCATTTCAACCATATATAGCTGACGCAGTACACCGTTGTCTTATTTTACATAAAACAACATAGAGCTACAAACAGAGCACAAAGCTATGGACTAAAGTAAGTTGTCATAGACAAATACAGTGCATCTTGTGCAAACAGTGCAAGACAAAAGACAACACAAGACAGATAAAAAAAACCACAAAATAGCGCAGAGCAGTATGTATATGTAACACATATACAAACGGCACAAACTGAGTGAAGAGAGTGATACATATTCCAGTCTCACTTTTTTATGATTTGTTTTCAGCAGTGGAGTACGTACACCCCTAGCTCATCTTCCATTAAATCCACTTTGACTCAAACAGCAACAGCTGGTGCGATCTGACATTGATGTGTATGTATCACCGGCACAAACTGAGTAAAGAGAGTGACACATAACGGAAGAATATTTTAAATTGGAAGAAGTGATGCCAGGTGATATTTAGATTGTCACGTCTCTCATGTGTCAACAATCTCATGTGAGTGTTATTAGAGATTTGAAGCGGTTCATAGTGCTGAACATTTTTAGATTTAAAAAAGTGTGTTGTTACACCTGGGAACAATACGATTTCACAGATTTAATTGATATTTGTTCACTTATAATGAAAATGTGATGCTGTGTTTAACAAATAAGCTTCTTTTATATCCACTCAGGATTTTGTGACTGTATCGCTTCTATGCTAATGAGTGTATTGTGAACAAATGTTTTGGAAAAAGTGATGTTTAGTGTTCGCTAATAATTTGATATCTTAACTTATGAGGACCAAAATGTGATTAAATACATTCTCATTTATGTCCTGAGCAGAGGACAATCTACAATTTACAATCCAGTAGTCCTTTATTGTCATGTACAGTGAAACGAAACCCAGTTTCCCAGGATCAAGGTGTTACATATGACATCATAAATAAACAAAAAATGTAAACACAAAACACAAAACCGCACAAAACTAACTAGGTCTGCATTATTTAGTGCAAAAACAATTATTGACAGTGAGACTGGGAACACACAGTGACACTGCAGCAACAACCAGTGCAATAGATTTGTGATGGTGCAAATGAATTGTTCATACACTGAAAACACTGAAGATTTTTGCAGCAAGTTGTGCAAAACAGCAATATTCTGCAAACTGTTATAGAATTCTGTATGGGTTTGTGTGTGTGTGTGTGTGTGTGTGTGTGTGTGTGTGTGTGTGTGTGTGTGTGTGTGTGTGTGTGTGTGTGTGTGTGTGTCTTTGTATTGACTAGTCAAATGGCTTGTGGAAAGAAACTGTTACACAGTCTGGACTTGAGAGCCTGTATGATTTATCCAGACGGCAAGAGTAAAGAGTGTGTGTGAGATAAACCACAATGCTGATGCAGATGCATGTTGTGTAATCACAGATTTGTTTCCTATACAATAGTTGCTTCTGAATTATAGGACTGATTGTGCAATTGTGCACTTGTGGCTAAATAGTGCATATTATGATATTCTTCTTTGGTATTAACACTTAAAAGATGAAAAACAAAGCTTTTTTGGATGCACAGCATGGCATGGTATGTCAATGTGCTGGAAAACAAGATGTGAAAACGAGATAAGTTCATTACTCACTCTGCTCTCAGAACGAGAACTTGCAGCACAAAAATACGCTCAATTAAATCCTCTTTTGACCATACCTCTTTGTTATCGCAAATCTCTAAAATTAAGATATAGAAGGCACCTTGCCTTGTTTGCAGTAAATACTAATAGACCTATCTATCTATCTATCTATCTATCTATCTATCTATCTATCTATCTATCTATCTATCTATCTATCTATCTATCTATATACACCCAAGTTGTATGATAACATTAAATCATTTCGCTTCACTTGAACAGGAGACCCAGATTTCTTCACTCCGTTGTTAGCTACTGTTAGCAAAACACATTGAATGCATGTTGCTAGCAGACTTCATAGGACATACTGTTTGTGCTTTTATCCAATAGGAATTCTTACTCATTGGCTGACAATTACAGCTTAAATGTAGTAAAATACATGAAATACACCATTACACTAATTTAATTTTTTTTATTTACACTGTGAATAATGCTAACACTACTCCAGTTTCAATTCAGGTAAATTAAATTGTGTGTGTGTGTGTGTGTGTGTGTGTGTGTGTGTGTGTGTGTGTGTGTGTGTGTGTGTGTGTGTGTGTGTGTGTGTGTGTGTGTGTGTGTTCATAAGGTCATACAATTTATAGTTGCTTTTTTTCCACACCTTAATAAATTCAGGCCTGAAGGCATTCAGATACAGCAAGAGTTTCAGTGAGCTGTTCTTATGATTCTGCACGACACCTCCCATCAACAACGTCTCCTTTTCTCCATGAAAGGCATTATTTTATCTAAATGTATTCACATTCTGTTTGCAATAAGTGATCAATATCCATTTAAGCACTAGCATCGCTTTCCATAATGTGCAAAAACACACGAAAACGAATTCACTGACATTGTTTTGTTGAAGCGTGGCCTGATTGTGGGAAAGTCAGTCTTGTGTACACACACATGCACGCATACGTGCACACACACTTCTATTAATCTAACATACACCATAGGAATACAAAACAATTCAGAGGGAGAGGAAAGAAGAAAAAAAGAAAGAAAGCGATGTAATGAAACAGGAAAAGGTAAATGATGTGATTTAGTAAAATCATGACAGGTGATAATGAAAGAGTGGATTAGCAATTGGCTCAAGAGTAAGCCGTCTGGTCATAGCCACTGTTGTAGCCATTCATTAAAAGATAAGAAGTGGAAAAGAGAGACCGGCATCAATCACATGATTCTTGGAAAAAGAAACCCAGAAAAAACAAGACAGACACACTCATTCATTTAAGACGTCGTAAAAAGCATTTCACTGCATGTCGTACTCTGTATGTATGTGTATGTGACAAATACAATTTGATTTCATTTCATTTGATTCAATAACCTTGAATCTCGACATGTTTTTTATGTTGTTGGATTTTTCTCAAAAGTCATTATTGTTTTCCTAAAATTTGTTTTCCTAAATTATTCTCATATCTACAGTATATATATATATATATCATCTGTATATACAATGTGTATAACTTTTGTAGTTGCACATACAATGTTGATATTACATGTTGTAAATTGTAATATCCTGCATTTTCTACACTATCACCATTTGTTAATATATATGTTTCTATTTATTCTAAGTGTACTTGCTCACCAGGACCTTTACATTTATTTTTTGTACTTACTCAACAGCTCATGCAGATTTTTCACTGCCATAACCTTTATATGTATGTGCTGTACATTTATCCACTTATATATTACATACTGCATATATATTTGCATATTTATCTGCACTTGTCTATCTATCTATCTATCTATCTATCTATCTATCTATCTATCTATCTATCTATCTATCTATCTATTGCTGTTGAATTCTCCTTTATGATTGGTTGGATTCATTTTCACCACCAGCGGCTGACAGTCGATCTGGCTGTAATGCAAATCACAGGGCTATGGTAACAGCTAATTCTCCCTGCAGTCACATAGGTGACGGATGTTCTGCTAATAAATTTATTTTGCAATTGTTAACCTTTTGTTTTTCTGTACTTTCTCTAAAGAGATTAAGGACATCTATCGAACCTTGGAAGAAGTCTTGGAAGAATCATATGTAAAGCTATATCTTGGATGTTTAAATTAAGAGAAAGAATAAGTGTGTGTGTGTGTGTGTGTGTGTGTGTGTGTGTGTGTGTGTGTGTGTGTGTGTGTGTGTGTGTGAGGGGGGTCTATAAAAGTAAAAAATTAAAAAAAAAGATTTAAAAAAATGAACATTTTAGGTCCTACAACGTCTTAAATTTGCTGTTCTATGTCTTATATAATTTTAAACAGGTCTTAATTTTCCAATGTACATGTAACACTACCTCTAAAGCTCATTGAAATGCTCCTGCAGCACTGTTTCGTTTCGTTTTTGTGGTATTGTACTTTCTTTCGCTAGTACAAATATAATCCACTGTATTATGACTACAAATGAGACCAACATGCAATAGCAAATCAACTTTCTGTTATTAGCACGAAGCTCTCTCGAATTGTACCACAGGCGTAAAACAGATTTTATTTTTCACTTATGGGGAAGTGCAAGTTCAGTGATACTGGGCTTGAAGAAAAAAAATATTTAGGGCTTGGTTAAGGCCAGTAGCTAACAACATATTTGTGTGTTTTTAATTTAATGATATACTGTAGGTCTTAAATTGGACTTGGTGAAACCTGCAGAAAGCTGGAGTGGGTGTGTGAGAGTTGAAGACAAACAAAGTGAAGCTAATGAGGGAATGACTGTATATACAGTGAGGAAAATAAGTATTTGAACACCCTGCTATTTTGCAAGTTCTCCCACTTAGAAATCATGGAGGGGTCTGAAATTGTCATCGTAGGTGCATGTCCACTGTGAGAGACATAATCTCAAAAAAAAATTCCAAAAATCACAATGTATGATTTTTAAACTATTTATTAGTATGATACAGCTGCAAATAAGTATTTGAACACCTGAGAAAGTCAATGTTAATATTTGGTACAGTAGCCTTTGTTTGCAATTACAGAGGTCAAACGTTTCCTGTAGTTTTTCACCAGGTTTGCACACACTGCAGGGGGGATTTTGGCCCACTCCTCCACACAGATCTTCTCTAGATCAGTCAGGTTTCTGGCCTGTCGCTGAGAAACACGGAGTTTGAGCTCCCTCCAAAGATTCTCTATTGGGTATAGGTCTGGAGACTGGCTAGGCCATGCCAGAACCTTGATATGCTTCTTACAGAGCCACTCCTTGGTTATCCTGGCTTTGTGCTTCGGGTCATTGTCATGTTGGAAGACCCAGCCTCGACCCATCTTCAATGCTCTAACTGAGGGAAGGAGGTTGTTCCCCAAAATCTCGCAATACATGGCCTGGTCATCCTCTCCTTAATACAGTGCAGTCGCCCTGTCCCATGTGCAGAAAAACACCCCCAAAGCATGATGCTACCACCCCCATGCTTCACAGTAGGGATGGTGTTTTTGGGATGGTACTCATCATTCTGCTTCCTCCAAACACGTTCAGTGGAATTATGAACCAAAAGTTCTATTTTGGTCTCATCTGACCACATGACTTTCTCCCATGACTCCTCTGGATCAACTTAAGACATGCCTGGACATGTGCTGGTTTAAGCAGGGGAACCTTCCGTGCCATGCATGATTTCAAGCCATGACGTCTTAGTGTATTACCAACAGTAACCTTGGAAACGGTGGTCCCAGCTCGTGTAGTTCTGGGCTGATTTCTCACCTTCCTTAGGATCATTGTAACCCCACGAGGTGAGATCTTGCACGGAGCCCCAGTCCGAGGGAGATTGACAGTCATGTTTAGCTTCTTCCATTTTCTAATGATTGCTCCAACAGTGGACCTTTTTTCACCAAGCTGCTTGGCAATTTCCCTGTAGCCCTTTCCAGAGGTGTACAATTTTGTCTCTACTGTCTTTGGACAGCTCTTTGGTCTTGGCCATGTTAGTAGTTGGATTCTTACTGATTGTTTGGGGTGGACAGGTGTCTTTATGCAGCTAACGACCTCAAACAGGTGCATCTAATTTAGGATAATAAATGTAGTGGAGGTGGACATTTTAAAGGCAGACTAACAGGTCTTTGAGGGTCAGAATTCTAGCTGATAGACAGGTGTTCAAATACTTATTTGCAGCTGTATCATATAAATAAATAGTTTAAAAATCATATATTGTGATTTATGGATTTTTTTTTTAGATTATGTCTCTCAAAGTGGACATGCACCTACAATGACAATTTCAGACCCCTCCATGATTTCTAAGTGGGAGAACTTGCAAAATAGCAGGGTGTTCAAATACTTATTTTCCTCACTGTAGCTGCTATAATGTAAGTGATAACAGAAACAGGAACTTGGACCTGTAACAAATTGATTCGAAATGTATAATGTGCCATTCTTTAATGAAAGTCTTCCCAATTGACATATACGCTTATTACCTGCTCTTACTGGAAAAAGAATCCCAACCAATAGTCTGTAAATCCTCACCTTAGTGCAGATCATCACTTAGCTCTGTAGGCAACCAGAGTTTTGGAGTTTTGTTTTGTTTTTCTACATAAAAAAGTAATACGGGCCAGAGTGGCGTAACAGAATGATGTCGCTGACCTTAGGAAGATTAAAGACAAGTCTAACTGCTGTAGTCAGGTCCTGGGATGAATGTGTGTACTAACAGCACTGTGCTTTGTAAGCTAATCACATTAGGATCAAGCTAAGGCATGATGAGCAGACAGAAAGCTTGAATTCCTCCAGGCCACTGATTGACAGGCACTCTGTCCTACAGAGAGGGGCTGAAGGCACTGACCCGGCTCGGCAGCTTTCTGCCCTCTGAGTGACACACCACTGCTGATAGACAGGGAAAGGATCACGGGTTCAAAGACAGTGATGGATGAAAGAGAGATGGAGTGCATGCAGGAGTGAGAGAGAAGGACAGAGACAGAAAGGCATTATAGGAACGGCTAGTTACTTGGGAAAGTCCAGGCATGCATTAGCCTTAAAAGCTCTCGCTTATTGTGTCCAAGAAGCACTGACTTTTTACAGGAACTGACCATTTGACTGACAACAAGAGTCCATTGTTTTAACGTGACAGAAGTTCATTTGGGGGAAATGGAGCTACATACAATTAAAACCAGACCAAACCATCAACAACCTAAAAAAAGTAATTTTGCTAACAGGAAAATTAATGCAAATAAAGCTTATATTATGTAAAAAAAAAAATGACTCTGATTCTTTTTTTTTTACAATCAATCATTATTAATTTGCCTATATTGAAGCTACACTATTGACAAAAGTATTGGGACACCTGAGATTTCCAACCATAGGTGGTTCTTCTCCAAACTGCTACCACAATGTTGGATGCACACAATTGTATAGAATTTCAGCATATGAAAGCATAACATCTTTCTTTTACATGAACTTAGAGACTCAAACCTGTTCCAGCATGACAACGCCCCTGTGCACAAAGCCAATGGTTTACCTGGGTTGGAGTGGAAGGTCTCCAGCTAATGAGCTCCAACACTATTAAACACCTTCCCCCCCAGCCCTCCTCATCTCACCTACATCAGTACCTGACTTCACCAACACACTTGCGGCTGAATAAGCACAAAACTCCAAAATCTGGTGGAACTTTAGCGGAACATCTTCCCATAAGAGTGGAGGATATTATGTGGAATGGGAATATTATGCTCAGGTGTTCACAAACCTTTGCCCATATACTGTACATTGATCAGACATAACATTATGACATTATAACATTATG
Source organism: Silurus lanzhouensis (assembly GCA_039877035.1). Classification (NCBI taxonomy): domain Eukaryota; kingdom Metazoa; phylum Chordata; class Actinopteri; order Siluriformes; family Siluridae; genus Silurus; species Silurus lanzhouensis. Next base: position 472,987 of record JBCEWE010000323.1, on the reverse strand, counting down.
AGCGGTGAAGTGAATAATACTGATTATCTCTTCATCATGGCACCTGTTATTGGGTGGGATATTATTAGGCAGCAAGTGAACATTTTGTCCTCAAAGTTGATGTGTTAGAAGCAGGAAAAATTTAAAGATTTGAGCGAGTTTAACGAGGACCAAATTGTGATGTCTAGACGACTGGGTCAGAGCATCTCCAAATCTGCAGCTCTTGTGTATCTATCTTGTGTATCTATCAAAAGTGGTCCAAGGAAGGAACAGTGGTGAACCAGCGACAGATTAATGGGCGGCCAAAACTCATTGATGTACATGAAGAGTGAAGGCTGGTCCAGGTGGTCCGATCCAACAGACAAGTTTCTGTAGCTCAAATAGCTGAAGACGTTCATGCTGTTGATGCTCGATGGGCCAGAAATGTTTTGGCAGCAAAAAAAACGGAACCCGGTTATGTCGATGTCCTAGGGGGTCGCCAAAAAGCATCGAGGTAACCGATGATTGAGATAAACGAAAATCAAAATGGCGGCAATATATTAACGTGCTTAAAATTTCTTTATGTACATGATGTGTGTTAATAAATGAGAATGTGCATGCACGTGTTTTTGGACGTTTTTTTTACACAACAGCGTTGCCGCGATTTGTTTGATGAAGGCATGCTATAAAAATACATACAGTACATGTTTATCTGTCAGGAATCCACCTGCCACGCCCCCTTCGGCCCCCTTCAGCGTGGCAGGTGCTTTCTCGGCCGCTTTCTCTGAAGCTCCAGGCTTCGAACGCGCACATATGGTGCTCGTTTATCATCATCACCAGCTCCTATTTAAACTTCCACACTCTCACTGTCCGTTATTGTTGGTATATGTTGGTTCACGGCGGTCGTTGTTATCGCTCATGTGTATCCCGGTACGTGTCTTCCCACCGGCACTCTCTCAACGGCTGCGCTTTTCTTCCCAAAGCACACCGCGGATTCCCCCTGATCCTGCCGGTGTTCATTCTATGATTTTGCTGGTCATCCCACGTTCTCCCGTGTGCTGTTCAGCGCCGCGCTTCTACTTTCTCCTCCCATTCATCGCATAACATTTAACAACAAAAGGCATATGTGCACTAACTAACAGCAGAGATTCACCAGTATACAATACAACACCTGTAGCAGCTGTAAGACTTGATTTTTCCGCCACTTCCGCGAGTTCTTCTGCGGCTGCACTGAGATAACCGACGTTAAATGGCAAATTTTTCCCCCCTTGTGCTCGAGATATTAGGGTTCGGCGACATAACCGATAAAAAATGCTTAGAAAAAGTGAGAATTTGGCGGTTCCACTTCAAAAACGTTGACTTAATAGGGTTGTCGAGGTAACCAAAGGGCAACATAACCGGGTTTCACTGTATTAGGCAGGTGGTCATAATGTTAAGCCTGCTTAGTGGATTTTACCATCTAAAACACAATATGTTTTTTAGGGGACCTATTCAGCCAAGATATCTTTTCATGCAGTATGGAAGCGAGTAAAAATTAAGCCTGTTTATTTGTGCTGGCCATGATTCAAACACTGTGATTTGTTTTCTCCCCGTATGCACATGAAAATGTATAGAAATTACACAATCATGAAAAATTGTTGCCTGTTGTTTCTATTCGTCTGTGTTTTAATTACAGATGCCCAACATTACCTGTCGCAATCCCCAGTGTTTTCATTGTACATGGTATTAGTTTGAAAAATGAAGCACATTATTATGCGGGGAGCACACGTGGGAATGTGTGTGGAGGATTGAACAGATGGCCGTAACAACACGCAATTGGATTGCCCCATTATCCAAAGCTCCATAGGTCCAGTCCAAGGCACCATAATTGTCCTGCTATCCCTGGGAGTGTCTGTTAGGTCGTGTGTAACGTTTTGAAATGGGAAGCTGGACACAAGTCAGCAAACTCAGCACGTGTCGAATTGTGAGCGATCCAAAAATCATAGTCAGGCTTCAAAGTACTGATTATCATATGGCATTCTATAATCAGCACATAAACAACAGGCGAGATTCGGAATCTGAAAAAAAACAAAAAAAACAAGGCTTGGAATAGACACGACACATTTTGTTACACAGTAGCATGTTAGCTGTTAAAAAAGACAAACAAAGGGGTGGGATTGCAACACCAGAACACATACTCGTCTTTATTCCATTCTCATTGACCCAGCAGTTTGGTACAGACCTTTACGTCATGTTTGCATGAGTGTCTTATGTAACTCCTACATCAGAAGGCAAAAGTGATGTTGTAAAGCATGTCAAGTTGCTCTGTGCACACACACTGATGCGCATACTTTGAGCGGGCCGGGTTTAATACAGCACAGCACAGCAAGGTGCCCCCAGGCTGCTACATGAGATAATAATAAGATCCATCGCTGTTTAAAGACACTTCAGAGGCCAAGGGCATCATTTGCTGAAATTAAGCAAATTAGCCAAAGGTGAGACTTAATGGTCTTTTGCTATTTTTTTTTCCCTTTTTTCTTTTTTTTCTTTCTTGGCAGCAGCACTATGCTGAGCTTGGACTACATTAAGCAGTGCGGGAAATGTTGACTCTGCTGGGGGAGAGGGAGGGTAGCTGAGGTGAGTGAACCAGAGAAAGAAAAGAGTTCGAGAGAGAGAGAGTGAGAAAGAGAGAGGGATGGTGGGAACTGGAGAGCTCTGTAATGAGAGGAAAGCCTCCTCAGCATGCTGTGTTTGCCCAGAGCCATGGAGTTAATCGTGTCTGGAGCGCCCGCCGCCATGATAGATGCCTCCCAGCACGTCCCACTGAGAGCAAATACAAAAATTCTGCTGTTTCCTCGCTTACACACACGCTCATATTTTACTCACACCGCTGTACACTTTGTTCACTTTCTTTCTTTTATTTAACACATTGGCTCGCTTTTGTATTCCCCATTGCCCAATACAGCCCTCTCTCTCTCTCTCTCTCTCTCTCTCTCTCTCTCTCTCTCTCTCTCTCTTTCTCTCTTTCTCTCTTCACCTTGTTCTGTAAGTTAATGTCTTACAGTATCTGATTTAAGCCATATGAGGTCACTGGATGTCCATTTACACTCACCACAGTGCCTCATTACAAACATATCTGATTTACACAACCCTTTTGGAATGGACATTGTGGATTTGTTACTGCTTGAATCATAATGGCTGCTCCGTGCTCATCCTGTATCGAACTGTACACACTCCTATTCCTCTATATCTGTATACAGTAATGATTTCTAACCTTGCTATCCGTAAAGTGGTGTGTCATGTATCACTTTGTCATTAGGGGGATTTCTGAAATGCTGCTTTGTGCTAATTTTATTTAATTGAAGAGTTTATTAGGACATTCATGCAGTTATTATTCGCTGTAGAAATTAGGCAATAATATATTCATGCAGGTATAGGCCAAGCGTGCGTGTTAATGCTCGCATTAAACATCAGAATGATGAAAAAAGTATAATGTGCATGTCGTTGTTGATACCAGATGCCGGTTTATTAAGAATGGTGAATTAAAACAAAAACTCTTAAGTGAGTGACAGTTATGTGGTAAGAAACACCTTCGGGGGGTCAGTGGAAAATTGACGGACATCAATTTCAGCACATAGAAAGCATATAGTAACTTAAATAATTAAAGGTGGATGAGCTACAGTGGCAGAGCACCACATCAGTTTCCCAGCCAAGATTCTGGGTGATCATGGGCACAGACTCTTACTCAAGAGACTCACCGAGAACAGATATCATATAGTTGTTCTGTGAAAAGAATTTTCCGGATTGTTAAAGTTGTTTTACACTGTCTGAAACTATTACTTTTTTCTAAGCTTAACATCACCACTGATGAATAACAATCTTGAAAGCTTAAGCAACTATACCTATCCAATTCCTTAGCTAGCATTAAAAAGGGGGTGGGAAGGGGCTAATGTTACTTTCTAAACAAAACTTCTAGTTTCAGGCAACCAAACAAAATGGTGTTTACTATCTTTTGTTTACACCATTCCTTCTTTTTTTCAGTACATCAAAATGAATGACCTGCCTTCAAATCAAATTTGTACACGAGAGTTATCACACTACATGCTCTATAGTTGTTGTTGAATGTTTTGTTCATGCATATGTTAGTTACACCCATTTAAAACACTTTTTGCTTTGTTGGCTGTAAAGTAGCAAATCATTGGTTGGACCTATTGAAAATATCGGTATTGATTCGGAATTAACTGACAATTTTCGTTTGTGAATAAACTGAACGAACTGAATGCACTGGCATTGTCCTGAGCATGGATCTGGTATCTGCCATACTGCTTCATATATATATATATATATATATATATATATATATATATATATATATATATATATATATATATATATATATATATACATTACAGACCAAAAGTTTGGACACACCTTCTCATTCAAAGAGTTTTCTTTATTTTCATGACTATGAAAATTGTAGATTCACACTGAAGGCATCAAAACTATGAATTAACACATGTGGAATTATATACATAACAAAAAAGTGTGAAACAACTGAAAATATGTCATATTGTAGGTTCTTCAAAGTAGCCACCTTTTGCTTTGATTACTGCTTTGCACACTCTTGGCATTTTCTTGATGCCAACTTTGAAGAACCTACAATATGACATATTTTCAGTTCACTTTTTTGTTATGTATATAATTCCATATATAATTCCACATGTGTTAATTCATAGTTTTATATATATATATATATATATATTCCCTTTGTATTTGAATGCTAGACAGGCGTATAAAGCATTTCACTGCACATTGTTCTCTTTATTTATGTGTATGTGATGAATAAAATTTTCATTTTCATTTGATATATTGGGTTTTTTTTTTTTATTTCTGTATCATTATCACTGACCAAATCAGTAACTCAAATCATTTTGATGAACGGAATCACAAGATTTGAGCGAATTTAATGAATAGAAATGACCACTGTTAATGTTCTTCAAAATCTTTGATTCGATATTAAATAATTCAGCTTTAGCCATTCAAGTGATGTGAACTAGAACAACATCTGCTCCCGTCTGTAGATATAGTTTTTTTTATTTATTTTTAAAACTTTGCTGCACCAACAGATTTTGAGATGTAGTTCAGAAATAAATCATATATATATATATATATATATATATATATATATATATATATATATATATATATATATATATATATATATACAGTGCCCTCCACAATTATTGGCACCCCTGTTTAAGATGTGGTCGTGGACTTCTAAAAATTCTCCTTTTTTTTAAAACAACATAGAACCCAAATGCAAAAAAAGAGAAAAATCCAACCTTTCATTTAAGTACATTACTTTGGTGGTAAAAAAAATCACACATTTAGAAAAAAAAAAAAAACTTGAAATCATGTGTGCCACAATTATTGGCACCCCTGATGTTAATACTTTGTACAACCTCCTTTTGCCAACAAGACAGCACTTAATCTCCTCCTATAACATTTCACAAGATTGGAGAACACAGAGAGAGGGATTTTTGACCATTCTTCTTTGCACAATCTTTCTAGATCATCCAGTGTCCTGGGTCCTCTCTTATGCACTCTTCTCTTTAGCTCGCCCCACAGGTTTTCGATTGGGTTGAGGTCTGGGGACTGAGATGGCCATGGGAGGACCTTGAGTTTGTGACTGCTGAACCACTTTTGTGTAGATTTTGCCACATGTTTTGGATCATTATCCTGCTGAAAGACCCAATGACGACCCATCTTCAGCTTTCTGGCAGAGGCCATCAGGTTTTTATTTAAAATATCCTGGTACTTCAAAGCGTTCATAATGCCATGCACCCTAACAAGGTTCCCAGGGCCTTTGGAAGAGAAACAGGCCCACAGCATCACAGATCCTCCACCATACTTCACGGTGGGCATGAGGTGCTTTTCGGCATACTCATCTTTTGTTTTACGCCAGACCCACTTAGAGTGTTTGTTGCCAAAAAGCTCAATCTTAGTCTCATCTGACCAAAGCACACGATCCCAGTTGAAGTCCCAGTACCGCTTAGCAAACTCCAGACGTTTACGTTTGTGAGTGTTAGTGAGAAAAGGCTTTTTCCTTGCATGCCTCCCAAACAGCTTTTTGGCATGTAGAGAGCGTCTGATGGTTGTTTTGGAGACTCTGTGACCCCAAGATGCCACTCTTTGATGCAATTCTGTGACGGTGAGCTTGGGAAATTTTTTTACTTCTCTTACCATCCTCCTCACTGTGGGTTGTGGCAAGATAAACTTGGGACCTCTTCCAGCCTTGTTTGTCACTGTTCCAGTTGTTTTAAACTTCTTAATGATTCTTAATGAAGAGAATTAGGCCTCTGTGTCACGTCATATTTATACCCCAGGGAAACAGGAAATCATGAATTACTAATTAAAAGTCCCTAGATACCCTGACCAACCTTAGCAACTACAGAAAAATATATAAAAAAAAAAAAACAATTAAATTTTTCAGAGGAATTGTTAGGGGTGCCAATAATTGTGGCACACATGATTTCAAGTTTTTTTTTTTTTTCTAAATGTGTGATTTTTTTACCACCAAAGTAATGTACTTAAATGAAAGGTTGGATTTTTCTCTTTTTTTGCATTTGGGTTCTATGTTGTTTTAAAAAAAAGGAGAATTTTTAGAAGTCCACAACCACATCTTAAACAGGGGTGCCAATAATTGTGGAGGGCACTGTATATATATATATATATATATATATATATATATATATATATATATATATATATATATATATATATATATATATATATATATATATATAAACTCTGATTAGCTAAGGATTTGCTAAGGGCTGTCAGGTCAAGGTCGCACAGCCTGGTATGCACTGTAATGCCGAATGAAGATCGTTTTACCGCAGATCAAGCCGGTGGTTTCTAGTGGAGTGTATTGAAGAGAGGAAATGATGATAGAAAAAAAGCCTTGCTTCTCTGACAAGCTATTGAATAGCTGAGTCCGTCTGATGAGCCGGGATCTTTTGCTCTCAAGAAAAATGACCTCTGCGTTGATGTCCATTGATTTTTTTTCCCCCTCTATTATATTGTCTATGGCTAATAACACTAATTTTAAGATTCACTGACCACCATTCATGAAATTGGTATGTAGCAGTTCTATAAAAAAAATTAAAGCGGCAGTCTAACATAAAGTGTGTTTATATTAATAAATTTTTTTTTTTTTTTTTGGAGCTTCTGTAATTACACATTATTACTAAATCTTAATTTTTAGCTTAAATTTGGTCTCTTACACCACAGTGCCACTTGTGCATTCTGATTGGACAAAAAGGTCAGAAGTCCTACAATGTCTTTGTCCTGTCATTTGAACCATATACAGGTGGTACACTACAAAATGTAACAAAATGATGTTTTTTTAGGCCCGAAATGTTTTTTTTTAAACTATATAGAGTTAGACGCAGACAACACAGAACTAACTAATACATAGAGTAAGCAGGCCTATGCACAGGACTCCATAACGTGCATGCATTAGAGATCCTTTACAATCCATTTGCAATCCTTTACTCAAAGAGAAGTAAAGATACTTATGTAAAGACTCTGGTGAAAGTTAAAGTACTGACTACACTTTTTCACTTAAGTTAAAGTAAAGAAGTTTGGGCTCTGACTTTTTACTTAAGTAAAAATAAATCACTATTGAAAGTAAAAAGTTGTCACTAGTAAAGTAAAGTTACTGATACCACAACAATCTACTTAAGTACAGTAACAAAGTAACATGCATGGAAAACAACACAACAATAGAATTGTGTATTACAGCACAACGCCAACCAGAACACAAAGAAAGAAAGAGGCTTTTATTTGTCACAAATACAGTACAGACCAAAAGTTTATATATATTATATATACAGTACAGACCAAAAGTTTATATATATATTATATATACAGTACAGACCAAAAGTTTGGACACACCTGCTCATTCAAAGAGTTTTCTTTATTTTCATGACTATGAGTCACACTGAAGGCATCAAAACTATGAATTAACACATGTGGAATTATATATGGAATTATATACATAACAAAAAAGTGAACTGAAAATATGTCATATTGTAGGTTCTTCAAAGTAGGCATCAAGAGAATGCCAAGAGTGTGCAAAGCAGTAATCTAAGCAAAAGGTGGCTACTTTGAAGAACCTACAATATGACATATTTTCAGTTGTTTCACACTTTTTTGTTATGTATATAATTCCACATGTGTTAATTCATAGTTTCGATGCCTTCAGTGTGAATCTACAATTTTCATAGTCATGAAAATAAAGAAAACTTTTTGAATGAGAAGGTGTGTCCAAACTTTTGGTCTGTACTGTATGTTACAGCACAGTACAATTCCTCCTTTGCATATTCCAGCTTGTTAGGAAGCGGAGGTTGCAGTGCCCCTGGAGCACGGAGGGTTAAAGGCTCAAGCAGTGGCAGCTTGGCAGTGCTGGGGCTTGAGCCCCTGACCCTTCGATCAGTAACCCAGAGCCTTAATCACTGAGCTAGGCCTTCCCTGTGACAAGCTAATGTGGAATAAAGTGCAAAAGCATCATCATATATACAGTGCCCTCCACAATTATTGGCACCCCTGTTTAAGATGTGGTCGTGGACTTCTAAAAATTCTCCTTTTTTTTTAAAACAACATAGAACCCAAATGCAAAAAAAGAGAAAAATCCAACCTTTCATTTAAGTACATAACTTTGGTGGTAAAAAAATCACACATTTAGAAAAAAAAAAAAACTTGAAATCATGTGTGCCACAATTATTGGCACCCCTGATGTTAATACTTTGTACAACCTCCTTTTGCCAACAAGACAGCACTTAATCTCCTCCTATAACATTTCACAAGATTGGAGAACACAGAGAGAGGGATTTTTGACCATTCTTCTTTGCACAATCTTTCTAGATCATCCAGTGTCCTGGGTCCTCTCTTATGCACTCTTCTCTTTAGCTCGCCCCACAGGTTTTCGATTGGGTTGAGGTCTGGGGACTGAGATGGCCATGGGAGGACCTTGAGTTTGTGACTGCTGAACCACTTTTGTGTAGATTTTGCCACATGTTTTGGATCATTATCCTGCTGAAAGACCCAATGACGACCCATCTTCAGCTTTCTGGCAGAGGCCATCAGGTTTTTATTTAAAATATCCTGATACTTCAAAGCGTTCATAATGCCATGCACCCTAACAAGGTTCCCAGGGCCTTTGGAAGAGAAACAGGCCCACAGCATCACAGATCCTCCACCATACTTCACGGTGGGCATGAGGTGCTTTTCGGCATACTCATTCGCCAGACCCACTTAGAGTGTTTGTTGCCAAAAAGCTCAATCTTAGTCTCATCTGACCAAAGCACACGATCCCAGTTGAAGTCCCAGTACCGCTTAGCAAACTCCAGACGTTTACGTTTGTGAGTGTTAGTGAGAAAAGGCTTTTTCCTTGCATGCCTCCCAAACAGCTTGTTGGCATGTAGAGAGCGTCTGATGGTTGTTTTGGAGACTCTGTGACCCCAAGATGCCACTCTTTGATGCAATTCTGTGATGGTGAGCTTGGGAAATTTTTTTACTTCTCTTACCATCCTCTTCACTGTGCGTTGTGGCAAGATAAACTTGGGACCTCTTCCAGCCTTGTTTGTCACTGTTCCAGTTGTTTTAAACTTCTTAATGATTCCTCTGACTGTAGATACCGGCAAGTTAAGGCGAGTGGCTATTTTCTTGTAGCCATTGCCTGACTTATGAAGGTCGACACACATCTGCCTTACTTGAATGGTGTGTTCTCTTGTCTTTGCCATGTTGACAAATGGGTAAGAGAATTAGGCCTCTGTGTCACGTCATATTTATACCCCAGGGAAACAGGAAATCATGAATTACTAATTAAAAGTCCCTAGATACCCTGACCAACCTTAGCAACTACAGAAATATATATATATAAAAAAACAATTAAATTTTTTAGAGGAATTGTTAGGGGTGCCAATAATTGTGGCACACATGATTTCAAGTTTTTTTTTTTTTTCTAAATGTGTGATTTTTTTACCACCAAAGTTATGTACTTAAATGAAAGGTTGGATTTTTCTCTTTTTTTGCATTTGGGTTCTATGTTGTTTTAAAAAAAAGGAGAATTTTTAGAAGTCCACGACCACATCTTAAACAGGGGTGCCAATAATTGTGGAGGGCACTGTAAATAAAAACTGTAAATATTGAATAATTGCACGTTTCATTAAATGTAAAACATTGCTAAGAACGTATTCATTGATTGTGTGAATGTATCAGACCAAACTCTGTATACATGTGATACATTCACATAATCAACAAGGACCACTTTATTGCAACTTACATTGTTATTTGCACTGCCACACTTTAAATACCCTGCACAAACTTTCTGTATTATTTTTTATTTTTATTTTTTATATGTTTCTATAGTTTTTCGTATTTTTATTGCACAAGCTCACCATGACAGATTTCTTTTACATGCAGCCCATGATGTTTTTCAATAAAAATAATTCTGATTTTGATATTTAAGAGTCTGATGGCTTGGGGGTAGAAACTGTTGCACAGTTTGACCATGGGGGCCTGAATGCTTTAGTACGTTCTGTTGTATGCTGCAGTATTACAGCATTAATTATATGGCATTCTTTGATTAATAATCGATAAATGAAATTAATTGTGATATAAGAGGACTAAAGCGTTCATGGAGCATTCTCTTTTGGAAAATAATTAGCATAATGCTGAGGTGTCATTGATTATTTTCCTGTACCATCACGCCTTTGAGTGTTTTACGTTACTTATTCAAACGTATCAATCTCGCAGTCTTTAGATGTTCAGAAATCGTAGCTCGTAAATAAAAAAAAAAGAGCAGGAGAGAGATGAGAGAAGAAGTGAAGGCTGCAGGTAAGAGCGAGTGCTGTGCGAATCCTCTGGGTGTCTGAATCTTCCTCTTTTCTCCTCCAAACTGCTGCCAGGAACATTTGGAAAATAAGCAGAATGTGTCGGGGCCAAGGCCTCCCGGTATTACGGAACATGTAGTTCATTATTTTCTAAATCGATTCGGCCTGTTCCGGCTGTGCTGAAGAAGTGCTGCAGATTCTGTGAAATTGGACAGGAGCAGCAGGAGCGAGCCGATCAAAGTCTTGCCTGCCGAAACCAAGTTCTGCACACCGCACAGAGAGACCGCATTTAGCATAACATGTGGCTACTCAAATAGCAAACGCTCACCTCAGCGACACATCAGCTAACCTTTCTGTTTTATTGCTCTCCAGATACGCCACTAGTTTTCATTTCACATAGACCTTTTGGGAGATCACTGGGCGACTCGTGCAAAAAAAAAAAATGCTTACCAGATACATACAGAAATTAAGAGCCTTGGCTATAAAATTATTTATCTTGATTAATGTTTGAGTCTTGGCGGTGTTTTAGAATGGGTTCTGTCTGCCGTCTCTCTCCGAGTCGGACTGGCTCGAGCCTTTTATATTTCATGAGCCCAGAAAAGATCTGCGGCTGCCTCTCATTGTGATGCTGATTTTCCCCTTTTTTTCTTTAATCCTGGCAAAACCAGATTATGAATGCTCCACACTTTTTAAAGAAGGAATAAAAATGGAAATAAGTCTCGCCATGCCGTCGTCCCCACCTCCTCCTGTAAGGAACGGCAGGTTTTTCCTGGTTTTTTTTCTTTTTCTGCACGAATTAATTAGACAAATTTGTATGAAAATAGGTTTGGCGTGACATCTGGTCTGGTTGTAAGTGCTAAGTGCTAATGAGGCCTATTCAGATGATCTGCTTCTGTTGACTGTGTCTGGCAGAGCAGAAGCAACTGATGACCCAGTACCTCTGTCTTTCTCTTGCTCTTTCTCTCTCTCTCCCTCTCTCTCAATATTTCTGGAGCAGAGAGTTACAGGCGACAGTCATAGACCAGCTTCTTGCTTTTCTTCAGAAGAGAAGATTGCAGCATCTTAGCAGATAAAGAACTGAACTGAAGTAGATATGAAGACTGGGCAGAAGCGGAAAAAAAATCAATAGACGACAGCAAAGCTTTGAGAAAATAAAACATTCAAACAATACACATCAGAATATATTTACATGATTTAACTGATTGGGATCTTTATTTTGCAACTGCTTTCATTATCTGTAAATCACACTAATCCCCAAGTATCTGTTGTGTACTACTGTTATTTGTACACAGTTTTTGCTCAATTCTGTTCTATAATAACCCACTTTGCTTTCCAGCTCCCTGACCAGCTTACTGTTGCTATGAGCCCGAATGTTTCCTGGCCTGGCAGATTAGTTTAGACCTGAACAACACTTTCTGCTTTTGGAAGCTCACATAAAGGATTAGCATGTTCAAATTCGAGCCGATGCAACCCCTCTGAAACTAATTTGTAGAATTTCCCTGCCGCATGCAATATTGGAACAGTTGGGATAAACTCCATATGTTTTGTCCAGGCTTTCTGTCAAACGCTGCAGCAGTCTGAGATCCAGTGCCTCACTGAAATCTGTATATACACGCTATTTGCTTCATTAATCGGGGTATAAATGTAATCACACAGTCTGGTGCAATATGGTTAAATGCTTATTTTTTTATTATTATTATTTTATTAAATTGATTGCACACTGATTTTTGTTTGATGCTACAGCCCACAAAATATGTTACATTTCCCTTTAAAAGTGCGATTATTCATAGAACTGTTCATTGTTCCAAAACTCCATGTCAAGTCTCAAATCTACCACCTGCAACTGTGTGTCAGGTTTTAAAAATAATGACAAATCATATACACGTAAAGTCTCAGATCTACCAGCTGCAGGTCAAAGTTTCAATCCTATGATTTTTCATAGGGTCTTAATTAAGTCTTAATTAAGTCACAAAATTATACACTCTGAATCCAAGTCAGACTTTATATTTATGATCTGCAAATTCAAGTCAGGCTCAAATCTAATCTCAAATCTATGAGCTGTAAGTCAGAGTCAAGTTTAAAATTATAAAGTGTAGATCCATGTAAGGTGCCATTTTGTTCCTCTGTTCAGAAATAAAAGCAGGAGTGATTTGTGATAGAAGAGTAATTATGAGAGTGAAAGGGAAAGTTTATAGGACTGTGGTGAGACCTGAGATGTTGTATGGATTAGAGACAGTGGCATTGAGTAAAAGACAGGAGGTGGAGCTGGAGGTAGCAGAGCTGAAGTTGCTGAGACTTTTATTGGGAGTGACGAGGATGGACAGGATTAGAAAGAGTTTATTAGATGGACAGCGCATGTAGGATGTTTTGGTGACAAGGTGAGGGAGGTGAGATTGAGATGGTTTGGACATGTGCAGAGGAGGGACATGGGGTATATTGGTAGGAGAATGCTGAGGATGGAGCCACCAGGAATAAGGAACAGAGGAAGACCAAAAAAGAGGTTCATGGATGTGGTGATGGAAGACATGCAGGTAGTTGGTGTGAAAGAGGCAGATGTAGAGGACAGGGGGGTATGAAGACGGATGATCTGCTGTGGCGCCCCCTAATGGGAGCAGCTGAAAGAAGAAGAGAAAGAGAAAGAAGTTAAATTTTATAGGTAGCACAGTGGCTAAGGCTCTGGGTTATTGATCAGAAGGTCAGGGGTTCAAGCCCCTGTATAGCCAAGCTGCCAACTCAACTCAAGTTTTATTGTCATTCCTCTACATACACAGTATACAAAAGAACGAAATGTCGTTACTACGGTGAAGAGATAGTGAACAGTTAGAGTAAAACTTATTATTCACCTATTATTCACCTACTGTTCACTAACTGTTCACTCTTGGGGCCCCCGAGCAAGACCCGTAACCCTCAATGCTCCAGGGGGCACTGTATCATGGCTGACCCTCCGCTCTGACCCCAGCTCCTAACATCACTGCGATATGCAAAGAAGGAATTTCACTGTGCTGTGAAATACATGTAACAAGTATAAGGCACCTTTTTCTTTTTATTTATTTTCAAGAAGCAGATCCCCAACATGTCTACATGCAAAGACTTTTACTATAGTTCCAATCATTGTATATGTATATATAACTGCATAGCGTCTATGGGAGTCACGTGAAAAAATAACCGAATGACTCGGACTACAAGGGTCAAAAGGTAAACCAATTAATTCTGTTTCCTCTACATAACCTATGAAGATTTTGCGGCGACTCTTTGATACAACTCGTTCGTCTGAGTCACATTAAAGACTCGTTCAAAATGAACAAAATGTTCATGAACGACCCGTCACTAACAGGTAGGATGTTTGGGAGGCAAGGTAAAAGAGGTCAGATTGAGACATGGAGTTGCAGGCAGGAGGAAAAAAGAAAGGCCAAGGAGGAGGTTTATGGATGTGATGAGAGAAAACATGCAGGCGGTTGATTTGCAAGAGGCAGATTTGGGATCAAGCGATTGATTTGTAGAGGACAGGGTGTTGTGGAGACGGATTATCCGCTGTGGTGCCCCCTAACTGGAGCAGCTGAAAGAAGAACAAGATCCACGTCAAAGTCTGACTCAAGTTTCAAATCTTTACATTTCAAGTCCGATTTAGGTCTTATAACTATGAGCTGCAAAATCAAGTCGAGTTGGCTTTAAGTATTACATTAAGTTTCAAAGCTACACAGTAATGATTCTTGTGTTCTCTTAAACTTTCTGCAAATGATTGAATATATTGAGGTGGCCTTGCATACATATGCAGATTGGAAACAGCTCCTGTATCATTCACGCCAAGTTGTCCCAGTAGCAAGGACTAGCAGTTGTACATACAGTATAAATCAATCGTTCCACAATCTCATGCTTGTTATTTAGAAGGCATTATGCGAGTCCTTCAAACCTTTTCCTTTTGCCCTCATTTTAGCAGCTCGCCTTCAAGACCAAGAAGACTCAATTGACATTTTTTTTGAAGAAGAGGATGTCCTTCTGTTGAAAATGTTTTGTTTTTCTCTAAGCCTTGTGCCAATAGAGAAAACGCGGGAGAATTGAGCTGAAAGGGCTTACACGGAGAGACAGAAATAGATGGAGAGGACGCCCTTATTCAAGGTTAACCCTGCAGAATATGATCCATTCCGACTGTACCGTAGGCTCAGCATTTTTTCGCTTCAGTATCATTTATCAAGGAAAAATAAATGGTTTCGCTGCACACCGAGTCCAAAGGCAGACGACGCCTCGCGGCTTAGCAATCTGACTGGCCGCTCGAATTTTAGCAAATTGTGCAGAAACCATTTTATGAATCGAGATCTGCAGGTTGGGATTTGAAAGTTATCATCACAGGGCATTTTGTGCTTTGCGATGCAGATCACAGTTCAATATGTATAATGATTCCTTACTAATATTATAATCGCCCATGAACTCATATCTACCAAACTCATTTTTTCACACTTTCTCATCAGACGTCCATGACGTCCTTTAGCCCCCTGCATGGTGGAGGGTCTAATTCTTTATTCGGCATTATTTCTTTCATTCCTGTAGTCAGATCTGCTTTTACACACCCTCACATCTGTTTGAGTAGCCGCCAATTCTCCAGCTGCACAACCAAAAGGTAAGATATATTTATATATATACACTCACTCTACGCC
>JBCEWE010000323.1:415000-452500 GCA_039877035.1 Silurus lanzhouensis | reverse complement strand
AAAAAAAGGATGACAGGGACACAGCATCATGTGGTAAGAGTGAGCTCATTATAAACGGAGTGTCAGTGCTGAAAAGGTAGAAGCTGCAGGGATCCACGGGGACGAGTTTTCCACCACACAACGTCCTGCTCTTCTTTTAGAGAAATAAATCTGCTGTAATCAGCGTTTTGGAGCTTAGTCATGCTTCCCCAGCTCCGCCTGACACCTTGCTTTATCCCTGCAACACGGCCTGCATACAAACACATGCAGATGTGTCACAGCCTGCACTGACCTACACACTGGCACATGCCAAAAACAATGCAACCATGCAACAACACACTTACACAACTTTAATGATGTTAATAGACTCTACTGTGCTGTGGAGTGCAGTTTGTTTTATCCTCCTTTTCTTGAAACACAGCAGTAAAAGCTCATGCCAACAATCACCAACACTCATCCCTAGCTACACTTTCTTTCGGCTTCTCCCGTTAGGGGTCGCCACAGCGGACCATCCGCATGTTTGATTTGGCACATGTTTTTACGCTGGATGCCCTTCCTAACACAACCCCTATTTATCCGGGCTTGGGACCGGCACTAAGGCTTGTGCAGCTGGGGTTGGTTCCCTGACCGGGGATCGAACCCGGGCCGCAGCGTTGAGAGCGCCACATCCTAACCACTAGACCACCAGGGGACCTCATCCCTATCTACACTATATGGCAAAAATATTGGGACAGCTGGCTGTTCCAGTCATATGTGGTTCTTTCCCAAACTCTTACTGTTACTGCCTTTAGATGAGGTAACATTTTCCCTTCACTTGAACACTCAAACCTGTTCCAGAATGACAGTGCTCCTGTGCACAAAGCCATGGTTTGGAGTGGAAGATCTCGAGCGGCCTGCTATAGAGACCTTAACTCTATTAAACACCTTTGGGATGAACGTGAACGCTGACTGCACCCCAGGCCTCCTCACCTCACCTACATTAGAACCTGACTTTACTAATTTCCTTGTCATTGAATGAGCAGAAATCCACACAAGCACACTCCAACATCTAGTAAAGAGCGAAGAGCAGAAGAGTGGAGGTTATTATAACAGGAAATGGCTTAGGGCCACATTTTGCATGAACAGTTTTGCATATAAGCAGCCATTACTGAACTCAACAATGGTAGAACTGTAATGAATGGACATTTGGTACCACCCAGATGAGGCCTTTTGAGTCTGGTTCTTTTCAATGTTTCTTACCAGTTTTGGGAGTTTTTCCTTCGCATAATTGCCACTGGTTTGCTTATTAGGGATTAACTAAACTTATGAAGTCAAAATTTATGGCCTATTCATCTCTGTAAAGCTGCTTTAGGACAATGTCTATTGTTAAACGTGCTCTACAAATAAATCTGACTTGAATCGAATTAAAATGGGGACTAAACATGGAATGGGGTGTTCAAAAACACATACCAATCTTATGGTCAGGTGTCCACAAACTTTTGTTGATTTAGTGTGAATGAAATAAGAAATTGTTTCCAATATTTTCAGTTTTAAGGTTGTGGATAGGGATTGCATTTATTTGTTTGGAGTTTTTTTTTAGCACAATAAATCATGCTTTCCTTTCTAGCCTTCTGTATTTTTTTCTATTTCCTATTATCTCCTACATAATCACACACATAACACAGAGAAACACTTTCACAATCTGGCAAAAGTTTAGAAAAAGTGCAAGCAACTGTCTCAATATTTTTGTTAGGTACCTAGGGAGCCGCATGTTCCAAAAGTAATTATTGAACATCTTTTTGGATCGGTAGAACTGTCCATAATGGTGAAGTGTGAGCATCTTCAGTGTAGGCATTTTAATCAAACCGAACCAAAATGAAAGATTTGACTTTTACCTTACGATTTAATCAAACCTGGCGATCGACTGTAGCTGTAAAGACACACAAGAAATAAAAACCTGAAGTGCACTAGTGTCAGGTCTGCTCTAAATATTACTTCTTCCTGAACCACATATGAAGCGCAAATATGTAGAATAACACAAGCAGAAAAGGAACAACGTTCAACGTTTTGTCATCATCCATCACCTCAAAGGCCACGTTTGGTGTTCATCCGATCTGTGCGCCGAATCTTGGCCTTTAAACGTGATAACAGAGTTCGTTGTTTGGCCGCAACAGCAACAGCAACGTGCCTCTCAGACTCTATATGCATCAAAGCCAATTACACGGCTAGACGCCTCCTTTTAATGAGGGTTGATCAATGTCAGCAAGGAGGATTCGATAATTAAATCAATTTAACAATCAGCTCGCTCAAATGAGTGTCGTGACATTAAAATTAATCTTGGATGATCGCGGAGCGGAGCAGGTCGGAATATTCAGCTCCACATTGCAGAGCCAAATGAGATATTAACATTGCCGAAATTGATTTTTAAAGCGTGATGATGTTCGTCTGTATAATTTTTGATAGAGATGTTTCAATGTTTTATTACTCAGTGACAGGAAATTGATATTCAGTTAAATGACAACAGGAAGAATCTCTCATGGAAAGATTTAACATTAAAGATGAAGTTTCTTTGAATGGGATCAAGTTTTTGGTGGGCCATGAGTTCGAGGGCTAGCTAAAGAATGTAAGAAAACGCAACTGTAAAGTCAAACAACATCGCAAGTACGGAAACACAGCAGCAAAAGGAAGGACAGGACGGAACATTCCGAAAAACAACGCACAGTCAGAACCCAGCATAAAAATACAACAGGCCAACAACTTTGGAATCACAACTGCAAAAACACATCAAATTTGGAAACACAGCACAAAATCAGAAATCACAAGTGTAACTTCAGAAACATAGCAGAAAAATTTAATAGCGAGATGCCAGAAAACTTAAGAGCAAAACCAAAACATGGCAGCAAATCCTTCAAATACTCCATGTAACTTTCTCTTGGGGATGAATAAAATATGATTCATCAACAACACAATCTTATAAAACTACAACACAATCTTAAAACTAAAGCATTTAGAATATGTATCCCCCCCCCCATTTTTTTTAATAATAAATAAATAAATAAATAAATAAATAAATTAATTAATTAATTAATTAATTAATAATAATAATAATAATAATAATAATAATAATAATAATGAAAGTAAAAAAAAATAATAATAAATAAATAAATAAAAATTGCAAGCAAACAGCAATTGAAAATATTCACCATATGCAAAAACTCAAAACCACAAAACAAATCAGAAATCAAACTGCAAAAACAGAAGCACGACACCAAATTCTGTGCAACAGCGTTAAGCCAGAAGATCAGCAACAAATCCTAAACCATGAATTAAAAAACATGACAAGAAACATTTAAGTTTTTTCCTTATTTCTATTTCATATTTTGTTTGCAAATTGTTTTTGTTTTGTTACATTTTCTGATGTAACAAAACAAAAACAATTTGCAAACAAAATATGAAATAGAAATAAGGAAAAAACTAAAACAAGAACTTTTAAATGAAAAATTCATCATTCATGACTCTACATCATGAAACACAACAGCAAAGTCAGACATACAACAATAAACATGCAAAATTCTGAAACACATCATTAAGTGTAGATGCTGACTGATCACCACGTCCTACTTGTACAATGTATAACTTTCACCAGGATCAACAAACAGACTTTTCCTATGAAACATTCTTGCCAACTGCAGTAGAACATTGGAGTGCACATATATACGGTTTACAGTAACTACTAAGTGCACTACTTAAAACTCAAAATCTTAAAGTTTAAAATGTTAAATATTCAAGGAAAAAAAAGCAGAAGATTAGGGTTAGCGTATAGGCGTATTAGCGTATAGGGTTAGTTTTTATGGGGTTTTATGTTGAAATAATGACATTTATTAAAAATAATTATTATAATTAATTATAAAATGAAGTAAAATGTTAATGCAGTACAGTACTGTATACATAAATTAGCATTTTTAGGATGGCGTCTGTTTAGTGCGTTTTTTCTTTATCGCAGGCGGTTTTGAAACGTAACCACCGCGATAAACGGGGGATTACTGTATTTCCCTGTTGCTAACCCCCCTCCAATAAATGTTTGGGTTTTACACCCAAAACTTTTCTGAAACTTCAAGTTTATTTTTTGTAAATTTGTAAGTTATTTCTTGTAATTTCTTGAGTTTTTTCAGGCATTCCCTGCCCCTGCCCCTGCCCCTGTTTTTTTTTTTTTTTTATCCCAAAGTGGCCCTAATACGCAGTCATACTTTGGAGCATTTCTAGAAACATCCTTTATATTTACAAAGCAGTAAGTGCATTTCTCAAAATCATTTGTACAAACAGCACCACACAATAGATTACTTGCAAAAGCCTGTACTTTTCTCAAAATCCTTAGTTCATCTCTCAAGTCTTTTTGTCAAGATTTGTCAATCTCTTGGTATCAGAATAACAAGTCCTTTAGTCATTGTTTAAGATGTTTAGTCATTTTGTCAGTATGATAGTGCACGAGTTCAGAATTTAATGAAAACGCAAATTACGGTTTGGATTATAATGATTGAAGTGCACAAGGCTAAAAATCTGCTGTATGTTGTTCTTTTCCTGGTTGTTCATCCATTTTTAGAAATTGTACTACTGTGATTTGCTCTGCCTGTATATGCTCACCAATTGAAAGTTCACAAGATTCACCTTTGACCTATTTAAGACACGTCCACATTAATACGGTTTCGTTTGAAAACACATATTGTTCTCTCCATTTTAGCGTTCCGTCAATCAACGAAAATGTAGCATTTCAAACACATTCTACAAAATGGATACATTTAAAAATGGCGTTTGCGTGTTCCACTGTGGTCTGTGAAAAAATGCTTTCGAAAACAATGACACGTTTTTACTCTTTTAGTCTTTCCTTCGACGCCGCCGTGCCCTTTCTGACTAACCGTTGTGGGGATTTTTTGGCTTTTTCCGATGTCTGTTATCTGTCAAATTGAGATATTCATTTGTGTCTCTGTATTTTAGAACGAAAAATTGAGCAAAACCAGAAAGCGTGACGTAATTCTGTATGACAACGCGGTTATGCGTTTGAAGCGTTTTGTTTTTCGGGACCGATCTAGCAGCAGATTGTGCTTGTGTGCAAAAAAGAGAAAAGGAACGAGAGAGAGAGAGAGAGAGAGAGAGAGAGAGAGAGAGAGAGAGAGAGAGAGAGAGAGAGTGAGAGAGAGACAAATGAGTCCAGGTGAGGAATGTGGCTGAGGTGCAGAGGCTAATTGCGAAGCCAAGCAATGTGCTGCCGTAGCTATAGCTCAGATCCTGCGGGACGACTACATTGCTGGCTTATCTCATCATTTCCCTCCATCCTTTTTCTACTTCTTTTCTGTTTACCCTTTCCTCTAGCGAGCAATGAACTCATACCTACGTCCCCTACCTTTTTCCTCTCAATGTACACACACAAGTTCAGATGGAGGTGATTCGCTTTAAATAGGTGCCATTGAGTAAATAAAGAATCCCTCTCACGTAGAAACGTGTCAATACACAAGCGCAGAAAAAGTGTGTACAGACGAGAGAGAGGAAGGAAAAGAGGGATCGAGAATGATCTGCGCAGCAAACTGTCCCCTCGCTCTCGTTTCAAAAGAGCATCCATAAATACCGCGCTTGTTGACTATTGACAAACGACGAGGCTTCAAAGCCACACTTCTCCAGAGAGATGGAGATTAGCTGCCATATTGATGGCTACACATTAAAGTTTTATCTTTTTTTTGTGCATCACTTGCCTGTACTGAGCTCTGCCCTGCTTTTGTGTCGATTTCAGTGTTTTTGGTTTAGTAAAATCTTCACCGAACGTATCTGAATGTGAACGAGTGTCAAGAGTTACCTTTTAATCCCTAAACGTTCGTGTTAAACAAAAACAGGACAATTCGAGTTGAGCGTGTTTAGAAATGGTGCTTTATAGTAACGCTGTTGAGTAGAACTAGAGCAGGGTTTCGACAGGGCGGTCAGATCGATGGTAAAGTATTGATACTTTTGATGCTGCTGCTGTATTAAAAGGATCGTTTCTCACATTCTACTATTTATCCTACTTGCGATGGTCCGTGTCTGTGGATTTTTTTTGCACGTTGTTTTTTTTTTTTTTTTATTCTCGATTGTAAAACAAAATATGAATTACGATGCCTTTATTCCTTTATTGGTTTAATAATGAAAGCAGGAAACGAGGAAAATGGCTTGTAGCTTCTGAGCGCACATAAAACAAAGAGAGAAATAAAATGTGTTTCATCACACAAAGTGCAGTATTCCAAATCTCACAATTCCAAATATGATTAATATCTTAAAGTGCACAATATTTCCAATCTAACATCATGTCCTAACCTGAAAGTCAAAGGGAATTTCATTGGTGGTAATTTTTTTAGAAAGCAGTGTCCACTCTGGAGGCATTTGCACAAATTATAAATAATATAATACAATCTAGAGCAACATATTTAGAGATTAAAGGCAATCTAGTAAAATGATGATTTTATTATAAAGTTCTATCTTTTCTAATCTCATCTTAGAATATAGTGTGGGGTTAAGGGCTGCAGTGGGGTGAGGCAGGGCAGGGCTGAGGTAGGGCAGGGCTGAGGTAGGGCAAGGCTCAGGTGGGGTAATTTTGCAATAAGTGTCTGATGCACAGCATAACAATGTAATAAGAGGTCATGTGTTTGTCTCTCACTTCCTCTCACTCTCTTGTTGCTTTTTAAAAGCATGTAGTGATCCATATGAATTTCTTGGAGTAAATCCAGAATGTTGGATGAAGCTGCTGATGGATCGCTGACGGTTGATCAGTTATTTTACATCTGGATTGTTCATGAGTACAGAGACTTCTACTGGTTTTGGTAACCATTACTGGTAATTAAATAAACAAAAAGTGATATGAAAGTGGGCGTGGCTAAGATAGTTGGGGTTATTTTTTGCTAACTGTATTTAAACTATACTATTAACATGAAAACACAGAAAACACAGAAATATCAGCACTCTCAATATATCTAGTGAATTATGGCTTATAGAGTTCCTCAACCTCATATCACTTATATTTTTCTAATCCTGCTTAGGTTTTCGGTTTGCACTCCAGTTTTTCTTATTTACTTCCCCAAAGATTTAACCACCAGAATCCCTAACGAGGCAGTCACTTAGGATTACCACATGGCCATGCTAATGAACGTGAGCATTCGTATCATTGATGAGCTAACAAGAACAAAAAGTGCACCTCTTATATGCACCAGTTTTCATACCCTGTTTGTGGTGCATTTGGATTCTGTTAGATTCGAAGAATAAACCCAGATTAATTATTTCGTCTTTATACGTTGTTTTTGTCATTCATAAGAAGAAAAAAGGGTGGAAAAAGGTAGTCTTGTGTAAATAATTTACATAAATGCATGCAATATTGTGTGTTAATAAACATCTGCTACAGATGTTTCGAAAACCGAAGACTCTGAACTGTAAACTATACTATAAGTTTCAAACTCTTGAAACTTCAAAGCTTTTTTAGAACATATAAACGAAAAAACAGGTCACACACATGTTGAAATGCTTTAAAGTGAATGCCGTGAAAATGTTATATCATAAAGCAGGAATGAGCAGATTGTTCTTCTGCCCACTATTCTGGAGAGTTGGATTTACATGAATTAATCCTGACCTATGTTTGGCTTTTCGCTGCAAGACTCAGGTGCAGCACATTGGGGGAAAAAATAGACTCTGATTTCAGGCTCATATGGCCTTTTCGACAGAATGACATGTCGGCCTGTCGGTGAGCGCACGCTTTCATTTGAAAGTGGGCGAGAGTGGAATGAGCGCGTGGTAAACAGTTCGCTCCAAGTCATCGCTCAACAAACTGAATCCCGCTTGCAACGACGCCTCGGTGAAGAACCGCTGCTCGCCGGCTCGTGCATCTCTGAAGACATGTGTGGGCTAACGTGTGCCAACTTCTCATATTTCACCTGAAGGACATGGCAGTTGAGGCCTTACTTTATCTGCACTTACACACTCTGCCTGAAAGAGGAGGCATCTTATACGCTGCTAATCAACAGTGTGAACATCCTGGAGATCGTGTTTTGTTCATTTAATCACTTTCATTGCCACAGAACAATAAAATATATATATATGGTTTGAATAAGAAGAAGGAAATCTTTTATCTGCTTAATCTCTGATTCTAATGCAAGTCTAAATGAGTGCTTTAATAAAGCCAGGTGATAAACTTTTTTATCCTAGAGAAAAAACATGCTAGTATTAACTATAACAAATAAGAAATTTTATAAGTTTATTTATTTATATATAAATAAATAAATAAATATTTTTTTTACTTTGTATATATATATATATATATATATATATATATATATATATATATATATATATATATATATATATATATATACACACACACATACATACACACGTGCGTGTGTATATAAAATGATGAATTCTAAAACAAAAAGATCAAGTCTGCTAATTTGTTATGCTAGCCAGTAAAACTAGCATAAAAAGTTCAAAAATGTCTCTTTTTTCTCCTTTTACAGTTACAAATTGGCTTGGTTTTCACCCATAGACAGCTCTCTTGTCGGTACATTGGTTTATCCTTTTTAACAGTAAATACAACTTTCATAGGGAGTATTTTCAGAGTTAGCAACTATTTAACCAGTTTAACAGGGAATCTTTGTCTCTATGTAAATATCATGAAATGAAAGATGAAATTTGTTACTATTGTCTCATATTAATCTTATTTTCACCTTATAATGTGTAGCAAAAAGGAATTGAATAAGCCTCGCCATTCCTACACATCTGTAGAAGGCTAAAGTTTTATTTTTTGGGGGCTGCAAATTTTCCTCATGTATGATAATGTTACAAAAGCAGAGGTAGCAATGTAGCACGTTTACAACCCCAGCAAAGTACACAGCCAAAGGTTTTTCAGTGCGGGCGTACAGTGTTCTGGTGGATTAAAGTCCAGAGGGATGCGGTGTAAAACTTTAGAGTGAACAAAAAAGGATGAGAAACAATAGAGTTAGGAAATTGAACAAGTAAAAAAAAAAGTATCAATAGTTAGCAAAGATAAATGCATTTAAATTGATTACCCCTGATTACACCTGTGTCTATGGCAAATGTACAGTCTGTGGTGAGTCTCACATGGGTGGAACTCGTTGGCCCTTTTTTCAGTTTACAAAATAAGCTCAGTAGAAGAAAGAAAAAGGAAGCAAAAAAGAAAAAGGAAGCAAAAAAGTCAGCAAATGACACTCTCAGGAGAAAACCCAAAGAGAGCCTCGTTTTTCAGGCTTCTACTCATTATTTCTCGGCTTCTGTATAGACTGCCGTCTCATCCTGCTACATTTAGCTATACGGCTCACACTACCGGATAGTGTCTTTACGGCATAGGTATAACTGATCCTGAGAACACTCAGGACGTGTCCATATTATTATTTAGTTCCTTTAACTAATGTAATTCAATAGATTTTTATCAATGTAATTGCTTGTGGCAGAAATTGGCTCCAGATGTTTTCCATTTATGAAGTGGGTAACACGTTGGACTTTTGATTGGAAGGTTGGGAGGTAACACCTCAAATCTGCCAAACTGCCGCTGCTTGGCACTTAATCAAGACCTTTAACCCTTAACTGCTCGGGTGTGTAAGTAAGATAATTGTGAGTTGCTCTGAAAGACCGTTAATTTTAATAAGAACTTCTGCTGACACTACTGACAGAGAGCATGGGTGCCTAGATGTGGATATGACGAAGTAAAGAACTGTTTTTAACATTTAAACGTGATCTGTCTCCTGCATACATGATTTGTCTCCATCAGAAACCAGGCGCAGGGACACCTACTGACGACTTCATATTACAGAGACGGTGATAAAATGGCTGCACGTGTGATGGAAAGATGGCGAATTAAGAGTACTAATTAAGAGTTCTATAGTAGTATTATTAGTGTCTGTAGTAATTTTTGTATATTTGAATGACCTAACCAGCCATCATTTCTGGACAGATCGAGTCCGGATGTGTACCGGTCATCACAGGGCTGTTCTCTGCACTGTCATTGCTATTAAAATGAATTTACAACATCACAGCCCCGAGAAGTGTTTCTCTATTTGTGTTGCTTAATTACTATTCCACTGCTCATCGAGGCTGGGTCTGAAGTGTCATAATGAGCCTGTTTTTTCTGCCCCCATCGCTCCCACACTCTACAAAATGTGCTTTACATTTTAGCACTACACTTCAAAATCAGCTGCTTCCTGTTTCTGCTTGTTCAGGGCTGTCAACAGAGACCGCTGAATATCATTCTGTTTGTGTGAGATTTCTTTTGTGGTATCTGTCTTGCTGAGCAGCGTGTTAGTAAAGTATGTTGACAAGAACTGCATTCATCTGCAGTCATTGTGTCCGTGTTACAAGTGTTTACTCGGAATTGCTCACTGACTTGGGGGATCAACTAAGCAAACGACTTGACACTAACTAAGCAAATGTAGTTATATGGATAGTTAGCATTTAGTTTGAACTAATGTCAGGTGTGAGACAATAATACACACACACACACATTTGGGAAATCAGCAAAGCTTAGCGTGTATATTTTAAAATTATTGTTAAAGTAGGAGGAA
The DNA here is from genome assembly GCA_039877035.1 of Silurus lanzhouensis. Taxonomy (NCBI): domain Eukaryota; kingdom Metazoa; phylum Chordata; class Actinopteri; order Siluriformes; family Siluridae; genus Silurus; species Silurus lanzhouensis. The sequence goes on along the minus strand of JBCEWE010000323.1, from coordinate 441,962 downwards.
ACTGGAGAACCCAGAAGAAACCCAAATTGACCCAAATAGTCTTCCTGTTCTGCTACGGCCCTGAAAACAGCTTTCATACTTTACCAGTCATACAAAATCCTAAAATCAAAGCGCTTTATGTCTGGTAAAAAAAAAAATGCAAGTAACAACCAATCTTAAAAGTGTAGGGAGGGAAAGTCTGGTACTGAAGAAGCTGTTGACCAGATGCCTGTCACAATCCAGGTTATTTTCAAATCCCTGACAAACTCTGACAACTTCTAGAGAGAAAAATAAAGTAAGGCCAAAATAGAAACAAATCAACAGAACATGTTCAGTAAAGCTGTGCTGAAATCATCTTGGGATTGTAAAAGAATATTTCAGATAAAAGACAGAGAAGTGCCTTGCATTTAAAGCATTTTCCTGTCTTGACCATTTCCATACCCATCAGACTTGCATGGGACTCGCATCTGCTAAACCCAATGTTTGTTTGCTTTCAAATCTCAAGGAAAATAGTTTTTTTTCAGAGACGAGATGTGTGTTTTCTGCATTTATTATAGAACAACCTTTATCTTCTGAGCTTTCAGAAATACTTTCTTGTGTATCTCCCAAACCAGGGCTGAAAAGGACACATGACTTTATCATATCTTCTGTTCAGTGGACCCCCAGGGTTCTGTGGATGGATGACTTTCAAGGCTATATTGAGTTGCTAATCACTTTTTTGAGTGTTGCTTTGTTTTGTTTTTTGTTTTTTTGTTTTTTTATTTAGAGAGAAAGAGCTGTCTGGAGGTTGCCAGTGTGAAAAAACATCCTCACACAATGTGTCCATGACAATGGTTACAGTGACAATAATAACAATTATTATTATTATATATTTTAATAATCCTTTATAGAAAATTAAAATAAGACAGATTTGTATAATAATGTTTTTTTTTTTTAAATGAATTCATAATAATAAATTAAAGACTGATACAATTATAATATATACAATTATTTATTGTATAATTATTCACTTAATAAAAAAAATAATAAAAAATGTTTATAATTATAATTATTTTGTTAGATTATTTAATTTATAAAAAATAATATTTAAAAACAATTATTATCTAAGGTGAAATAAATATCGCTTTAACTTAGATGATGAGTTTGTAAAATCTGAAAAAAAGAAAAAAAAATCATCATTTTAACTTCCCATGTGTTCATTTATTAATTATTTCACAGTAATTTTTTTGCGTTTGTTATTTGCCCACGACTAAAGCTCTTCACATCACTTAACATCTTTATAAAAAGTTAAAATGTTCGACTAATGAGAAAGAAAATTGCTGTGCTTTGTAAAAAGCAACAACTTGCATGGAAGACATTATTGTCGGCTTGTTGAAGGGGGAAAAAAGTGTGAATAAGCTCTTACTGAGGCATGGCTATCTTATCTTTATCGACCTTCCTGGACAATCCTCATCTTCCGAAGTTTATTTTAAGCCATTTGGTTCATACAATGTCCAGGAGCGATAAGTATTTGGAAGGTCGTGTCTTGTGGACAGATTCATCAGAGTCGTGTCCACTAAGGACAGATTCATAAATAACCTGCCTGATTTATCTCAATTTCTCACTAAACCCATAACTACCAATAATCTTGATGAGATAACTAACAACATAGACCTTATCCTCACTAGCACAATAGACACCGTTGCCCCCATCCGGTTAAAAAAGGTTAGAGAACAAGCACCTGCACCTTGGTATAATAGTCATACGCATGCCCTCAAGAGAACAGCCCGTAATCTGGAGAGAAAATGGAGGAAAACTAAATTGGAGGTATTTAGAATCGCGTATAAAGACAGTATGCTCAGCTACAGACAGGCGCTAAAAGCTGCTAGAGCTGAACACCTGAGCAAACTTATAGAAAACAACAAAAACAATCCCAGGTTCCTTTTCAGTACAGTAGCTAAACTAACTACAAATCAGGGCTCTGAAAATTGTGTTCCATCACAGTTTAGTAGTGAGGACTTTATGATTTTCTTCACTGAAAAAATAGATAACATTAGAAAAACAATTGTGGCAGTTCAACCTCTGACACCATCTCCTGAGACAGTGTTACCTTCAACTCCACAACTCCACTGTTTTACATGTATAGGACAGGAAGAGCTGTATAATGTTATTGCCAAAGCTAAATCGACAACATGTCAGTTAGATCCAATTCCTACTAAATTACTGAAGGAAGTGTTATATACAACTGGTGAACCTCTTCTAAATATTATTAACTCCTCACTATCTTTAGGTCACGTCCCTAAATCCCTCAAGTTAGCAGTTATTAAGCCCTCATTAAAAAACCTAATCTGGATCCAAACACGTTATCAAATTACAGACCCATTTCAAATCTCCCATTTATGTCTAAGATTTTAGAAAAGATTGTCGCTGCCCAGTTATGTTCCTACCTGCAAGAGAACAATATCTTTGAAGAATTTCAGTCAGGTTTTAGGCCCCATCATAGCACAGAAACTGCTCTAGTTAAAATAACTAATGACCTGTTTTTAGCTTCAGACCAAGGCTTCATTTCACTGTTGGTTTTACTTGATCTTAGTGCTGCATTCGACACTATAGACCATGATCTCCTCCTAGATCGATTACAAAATTACATCGGCATTCAGGGACAGGCATTAAGCTGGTTTAAATCCTACCTGTCCGATCGTTACCATTTCGTAGATTTAAATGGAGAGCTATCCAGGCTAATGCAAGTAAATTATGGCGTGCCGCAAGGTTCAGTTCTAGGACCCCTGCTGTTCACAATATACATGCTTCCGTTAGGAAATATTATTAGAAGGCATGGAATTAGCTTCCATTGTTATGCTGATGATACTCAGCTATATATTTCATCTAAACCAGGCGATATAGCTCAATTAAGTCGGATAACTGAGTGTGTTAAGGAAATAAGAGATTGGATGACCCATAACTTTCTACTTTAAATTCCGATAAGACTGAGATTTTGCTCATCGGACCAAAAACTAGTATACAGAAGCTCCAGCATCTCAACCTGCATTTAGACGGATGTTCTGTAACCACTAATTCAACAGTAAAAGACCTGGGTGTTATTTTAGACAGCGACTTGTCTTTCAAAAATCATATCAATCAAGTTACTAAAACAGCCTTCTTTCACCTTAGAAATATTTCTAAGCTAAGAAATATGTTGTCCATATCCGATGCAGAAAAGCTCGTCCATGCGTTCATGACCTCCAGAATAGACTACTGTAATGCGTTACTAGGTGGATGTCCTGCATCATTAATAAACAAGCTTCAGTTAGTCCAGAATGCAGCAGCCAGAGTTCTTACAAGGTCAAGAAAATATGATCACATAACCCCGATCTTATCGTCCCTACATTGGCTTCCTGTTAAGTTTCGAATAGACTACAAACTATTACTTCTCACTTATAAAGCACTAAATGGTTTGGCTCCCATATATCTATCCAGTCTTTTAACTCGCTACAATCCGCCACGCTCCCTGAGATCTCAAAACTCTGGGCTTCTAGTAGTTCCTAGAATAGCAAAGTCCACTAAAGGTGGTAGAGCTTTTTCAAATTTAGCTCCTAAACTCTGGAATAGTCTTCCTGACGGTGTTCGGGGCTCAGACACACTCACCCAGTTTAAGTGTAGATTAAAAACATATCTTTTTAGCAAAGCCTACACATAACACACATCACATCATAACCTTGTGCTCCAGAACATCTGATCACATGCACATTATCAACTTGTGCTGTTAATATCATGAACAGCAGCTACGCTAATTGCTCTCCACTGCTTCTCTTTCTCTCCCCATCCCGAGACACCCTGAGGTTTGGCCAGCTCCAGTCACCTCCCACCTCGTGATGATTACGGACCTTTGAAGAAGTAGATGCCGAACTCACAAACATCCCGAACCATCTAGAGACGTACCAGTGCCATTTGGATCCCGCTACATGTGTGGAGTTTGGCATTGGACCTCCTGGAGTGTTAAAGGCTCTGGCATGGAGAAGCTGATGCTGGATCTGTGATGATCACAAATGCTGAGCTCATAAAACTCGGAGCTACTAACCATATAGACTGTATAAGACTGCAGAAAGAACATCACTTATAATCTTATACTCCAGTACTCATGTTAGCTCTCACTCTCCAGTGTTCTGTATTGTTGAAAGATTTATGATCAAACTCTTGATGTCACCCAAAATGAGGATGGGTTTCCCTTTTGAGTCTGGTTCCTCTCAAGGTTTCTTCCTCACAACATCTAAGGGAGTTTTTCCTTGCCACAGTCGCCACAGCTTGCTCATCAGGGACAAATTCACACCATTCACCTTCACTGTTGATTTGTGTAAAGCTGCTTTGAGACAATGTCTGTTGTGAAAAGCGCTATACAAATAAACTTGACTTGACTTGACTTGACTTGTGGGGAAAGATTTTTTATAAAGCATAATGAATCCAATAAGGAATTTCATCACACATTATTGCTAGGGTTCGTCATACATATTCACAATATTATCATTTCACATCAAGTACATTCCTGCATAAATATTCAATCTGCATAAGTAATTATTTCACATGCTGGGAAGGAGAGGAAGTCGGCCAAACCCCAACCCGAACCTTGTAGTCACCCTGCAGCTCAAAACAGCTCTTAATTTTGTATGAAGCATTTAACACGTCACGGTAAGCGGACTGATCTGACGAGAGCAGGAACAACTCGAAAGGTCGGGCTGTGTTTTTTCCTTTTTTTTTTGTTCAGGCACACTTGTAGGTCCTCAGCAGGTTTACGAGAGTTGGCTAATTAACATGACGGAGGCTTCCTTCTTTCTCATTGATTTCTCCTTCTCCCAATCTTCATTGCAGGGGATTACAGCTCTCTTTCACGATGCCATTATTCAGCTTGTGCTGGATAATCATTTTCCAGCACACAGTATTTCTTCTCCTGAACACTTGCCTAGTAAGAAAAGGGTAAGTAAAGACAAGTCTGTGGCTATATACTTGGAATACTGGGAACAAGTCAGGAATGCACACACACACACACACACACACATACACACACACACACACACACACACACATACACACACAAACACAACCACCGATTTTTTCAGGTTGACGTTAAAAAGTGGTGGTAGTGTGTGTGTGTGTGTGTGTGTGTGTGTGTGTGTGTGTGTGTGTGTGTGTGTGCGTGCGTGCATTCCCGACTTGTTCCCAGTATTCCCAGTATATAGCCTCCAGCTTCAATGTAAGTATGGATACGATAACGTGAATTTTTTTATCTGTGGAAACCAAGCAGAGGTCAGTGAAGATAAAAAAATTCACGCTATCATATCCATACTTACATTGAACAAGTCGGGAATGCACACACACACACATACACACACTACCACCGATTTTTTCAGGTTGACATTGAAAAGTGGTGGTGTCTCGGACACTTTGATTCAAAGGGATACATTTTAAGCCAGGAGATTTTAGCCACGATTTTTACCTAAGATGAAATTCTGGTAGTGTCAGAAGATTTCAGAATTTTTCCTGTAGTTTGACTTCTCCTATGATGACCATCAAACCAAGAACCATTAGCTATGAGCAATTAATTACTTCAAACCACCTCAGGGAAAATGTGGAAACAAGTCAGGTGAACAGTACTGCAAAAAAAGAAACTTATTGAGGTATGGACAGAAAAGGAGTGTTTGTATTCAATTTTTATTATCATGTCATGAACAAAATTAACGCTACAGATTGTTTTTGTTTGCTGCTAGCTATCGTTAGTGAGAAAACGCAGGTCAGAAAGTGTTACGGATTGATGTAAAACTTTTTTTATGACAATTAAGACAATTGAGATTCTACAGATTTATAATCACACTCTTGATATCACCCAAATGAGGATGGGTTCCCCTTTTGAGTCTGGTTCCTCTCAAGGTTTCTTCCTCAGAACATCGAAGGGAGTTTTTCCTTGCCACAGTCGTCATGGCTGCTCATCGGAGATAAATACCTTTGTTCACCTTAACTGTTAAATTCTGTAAAGCTGCTTTAAAACAATTTCTGTTGTGAAAAGTGCAAAATAAATAAACTTGACTTTACTTGTTTGTTCAGTCTGACAAGCAACAATTGCAACAATCGCTATTGACTATTAAAAATCGCACATTAAGCGTGTTTATAAGAATGCATTTAATTTAATTTAAGAATGCATTAAACCCTCTCTGAATCCAACATAACTTTCCACACACAAATATTTACATAATTGTGGACTACTGTCCAGCGTGTGCTCCTGTGTGTATCTTCATATCTTCCTTTCAAGCCCGAGCCACAAACACCTGACATTTATTCACACAAACTCTTGACATAATGTGACAAGCTCAGTAAGGGTCAGACATTCCAGTGGCAGAAAGTCTGCTGAGACAGGCAGTTTAAACCCCTGAAATCTCATCTAATCCTTGCAATTACAGTGTTTATGCCTACGCAGACTTCTTATGCTGAAAACAATATCCTAGACATCCACTTTTTTTTCCTGTCTTTTCCGCAATAGGAACTCTCTTACCAGCTCAGCAAGGGAATACACAGAGGTCCACAAACCCCAGCAAGCTGTTTTCTCTGAGGCAGATTGAACATCCTGTAGAATTGGAGTGGGGAAAAAAAAGAGAGATTCTGAATTCCAAGAAGGTCATCCGTCACACTGTAATTTAGTTCAAGGTAGTCCTCGTCTATAAGCCCAGCCCCAAATATTTTCCATATGTCAGGGAAAGATAAAAATAAATGCTGTTCATGACGTTGCACGAGTCTCTCCAGAACATTCTGTCCAGCAAAAAAAAACAGGTGTGCCTTACTGATTTCTCTGCACTTTTTTGGAGCTCTGGAGATGTTTTGAGGAGGAAATCTGTGAGAAACATGGTTCTTTTGAAGGGTCTGTAACATTGTCGTCTTGCAGATCGCAGCAAGTTCGCGTTTCAAGCCTGTTCTACACATACAGGCATAAACATACAACACTTATTTCCTATATTGTCCATTACATCCTATATGGCACTGCTAATTCCCTCTGCAAATTCACCTCGTTTGTGGAACCATTGGTCTCCACCTCATGGCACATCCATACAAAAAAGTAAACCAGTGTTAGTGTCCTTTCCTACAACCTTCATGCAGCTAAAACAGATGTTTTGTCTGTCCACATGTCACCTGGGAATATAAACATAAAAAAAAAAAAAAATTCTACCTGAATCTATTTGTAAATCCATATATCAACCAAATATATATATATATATATATATATATATATATATATATATATATATATATATATATATATATATATATAAAAAGTATGATGCTATGCAATTCAATATGGTACAATTTATTTAAAGTGCCTTCCAACTTCTAGCGTATGGGCCTTTCACAAACAGGGTGTCGTGGACTGGCTGGAGGGACCCAAATGCAAGACGCAGACTGAGAGCTTAAGATAATAAACAAACTGGGGGGTAACCAGGTGAATAGATTCAGAACCCAAGCCAAAAACAACACTGCAGATACCAACAAACAGTTCCAAAACAAAAACCCCAAAAGTTTAAAAAAAAAACAGTTAAATAGTTCGAACATGCAGCATAGACAGACACAAAAAACACAAATGTTGCAACAACAAAAAAAAAAAAAGTGCCAAAATAATCCAAAACTTGAAATAGGGCAGAGCCAAAAGAACAGTCCTTAAAGCCAAGCAGGTAACAGGGAAAAATAAAAGGCTGAAAAATCTCAGCAACAATCCGATGAGACCGATGAGATTATCTGGTAAAGAGGGAGAGTGTTTAGAGTCCTTAAGTACCAGGCAGCATGTAAAAAAAAAAAACAAGATGGCCGCGGAAGTATTTGTCATAAACCCGGAAGACTGTGACACAGGCCTATGTAGTGTAAAAGAAAAGAAAAAAGACAAATCAAATGTTATTTTCCTGTTCTGCCTCAGCAGCAGTGGTGCTGAGAGAACGTGTTCGAGAAACAGTTTGGCGATGAGAAATCAATTGAAATATCAAATATTGGTCATAAATTATTGGTCATAAAGGTAATTTTCTAATTAATAAAAGTATAGCACATCTACATATAATTATAGAAAAATAAATCAACGATGCATCATGATTCACTTGTATCCAATGCACGATGCATCACATTGTTAACATTTATGCCGATGCACCGATGTGACTTGATGAATCTTACCATTCCTAGTGGACACCTGACCTTCATACCATCCTAGTGCACCTTTAATCCCATTTGCTATACCATTAATGTTTCACTAGATTTTGGAGTATGCTTGTGAAAATCTGTTCTCATGTATATATAATATGTATTTTTTTTTATATAATTTGTATAAAAAAATAAATAAAATAAAAACCAAGTTTGAACCTTATTGACTTTCAAGCACAGGTTTACTTACATTATACACTTGAAGAACATTACTAATGGATCATAGACTACCTGACAGGCAGACTTCAGTACGTGCGACTGGGGGACTGCAGGTCTGACACGGTAGTCAGCAGTACAATAGAGTCGCAAGGGACTGTGCTCTTAGGTAGAGTCCTGCCATGTATAAAAGTTCACAGACGACACTGCTCTCGTGGGCGGTGTCAGGAGGGGACAGGAGGAGAAGTACAGGAAACTTACCCAGGACTTCGTTGCGTGGTGTGAATTTAACCACTTGCAGATGGTGGTGGACTTTAAGAGACCCAAGTCTCAACTGGAGCCTGTAACTACCAACGGTGACTGTGTGGAGAGTGTAAATACCTACAAATACCTTGGAGTGCAGCTAGATGATAGAATGGACTGGACTGCCAACACAGATGCTTTGTTCAGGAGAGGACAGAGTCGGCTGTACTTCCTCAGAAGGCTGGTGTCCTTCGACATCTGCAAAAAGCTGCTGCAGATGTTCTATCAGACTGTCATGGCAAGTGCCCTCTTCTATGCGGCGGTGTGCTGGGGAGGCAGCATCCAGAAGATGGACACCCCTTGTCTGGACAACTTGGTGAGGAAGGGCTTTGATTGTGGGCTCGTAGCTGGACAACCTGACATCAGTGGTAGACAGACGGGCACTGAGCAGGCTTCTGTCAATCATGAACAATCCACTGCATCCACTCACAGCATCATCTCCAGGCAGAGGAGCAGCTTCAGTGTAAGGTTGCTGTCACTGCCCTGCTCAACCTACAGACTGAGGAGGTAGTTCCTTCCCCATGCCGTGCAGCTCTTCTATCTATCTATAAAAAAATACATTTCAGCCAATCCTTAATCCAAGTTCTTAATTTTCACAGACCATTAGAACAGAGGCTAATCAGACACTGTTTGTGTATTGGCAAAAAAACAAATGTGCATGCTTTAACACCTTTTTGGAATGGTTAAACACATGTTGTCTTAAAGCTTCATGGCACTACATTTTGAAAGCATGTGGAAGCATGCGTGTTCCCCTTACATACAACAAAGAAAAAAAATATATCCTTTGCGCACTAATACACAAATCCATCTGAGGCATTATTACTGACCACTTCTGCCAGAATGTTTGGTGGTAGCAGAGCCAGATATTGTCAATCACGCATGTAATTGAGGTCTTCTCACGAGGCCACGAGGTTAATAGGGGTGGGAATCACGACCTAAAACTATTACATTCATTTATCAGGGCACGCTGCATGGAGAGGCTACACAGTCAAGGGTTAAAGTTCTGTTCCCATCCAACATAAAAGCTTAAAAGTATTTATTTGTGCAACAAAACCTTTACACTGATCCCGCTGCTTATTTATACCATCTGGGAAAAGATGCACGACATAAAAAGTTTGCACAACATAAAGACTGGCATTGCTAGAATTAAACACAAATACTGCAAATATGTACATCTATCTTTAAGCATCTATATCATTTATTGCCTATTGAATTAATAGCTGGCATTACAATGTGTTACGCATAAACTTGTCCCTCCTGACCTGACATGTTTATCACTTCTTCAGCTTGTGACGCACTTGGCCTTAACTATGAGATTGAACTTGAATCAGAGGGAAGAAGACAAGTATAAGGTACGGAGAAATAATGTCACTAGATCATTTAAAATAGAGCCAGATTTAGCATGGATATTTGATTTTATTTTTACTTTGTTACTTATAATTATCTTATTTTTCTACTCCAATACATTTCAGAAAACAACATGCTGCTGCTAAGAATTGAAAACATAAATTGTGCTAAATGATAACCCGTGGTGAGACCACAAGCACAACCCCACAGTTCTCTCACTGTGTGTCTGTGTAACAACAGAAATTTCTATCCTTATAAAGGTCTGATGTGCACCATAACTGAATTGCATTGATTCATATATACATTGTATGGACAAAACAATTGGGACAGCAATACGTTGGTGGCACAGAATAATATAGAATAACTTTGGATGTGGAAGCATTACATTTTCCCTTCACTTGATCTAAAAGATTAAAACCTGTTCCAGCACGACACGCTCCTGTGAACAACACCAGCTCCATGCAGATATGCTTTACATGGGTTGAAGTGGAAGATCTCCTGCTAAAAAGCTCTGAACCTCAACCCTATTGAACACCTTTGGGATAAATTGAAACACTGACTGCACCCCAGATCTTCTCACCTCATCTACATCAGTACCTGACTTTACTAGCATCCTTATATCTGAATGAACACAAATCTCCACAGCCACACTCCAAGATCTAGATCCAACATCTTCCCACAAGAGCAGAGGTTATTCTAACAGCAAATATGGACTAAATGTTGAATGGGATGTAAAAAAGCACCTACAAATCTTATGATCGGGTGTCCACAAGCTTCATATATTGTAGTTCTGTGTATGTCCAGACCAGTAGTTTTATTTTTGCTACTTAAGTCCATTTAAATGCAATTAATTTACTGCATTTATATTCAAGATGAGGATTTGTGCCTTAACTTATGTATTGGAATGATGTACTTCATCTACCAATGGTGGTGGAAAGCAGTGAGGATCATGGGCAATTTCCTAAATGTGGACCTTTTCACTAATTCCAATCTTAAAAAATAATCTGGTCCTCTTGGCAGATACGTTTGCTAACTTGAACCTTTAATGTTTAAAAAAAAGCACAATAATCTGTTAATAGAATTAGACAATTTAGAGATTAATGTTGGCAGCGTCGATCCTGATGTGCAGGCAGAAAGAGCAACTTAAAACTTTAAGCAAATACAAAATACAGTGAACACTCATACACAACTCTCTAAATGTGTTCACTCACTCACAAAAATTACGCCGCCTTTTAATGAAGCACTTTATCATCACAGACAAAAATACACCACCTGTAATGAAGCACACCATCATAAACTCGGATATATTTAGGCACAAAGTAATCTCTGGGCTTATTCTCAGTCTGACTGTTTTCAGTAACTTGTCCAGGCAGGAAGCCTTCAGCTTGTCATGGACTGTCTGATTCTGGGTCGTGACTGAGCGAGTACTGCATTTCTTTCTGCTCGATCTTTTAGGATGTCAAGAGCATAAAAAAATGCATGATTTGTTCCTATTGCAATTTCCAGAAGTATTTACCAAGACAGGCAGCAAGTTAGTCAAATACGAGTCTGTAAATCAGGGGAAAGTTGTTTTTTTGCAAGATTTATTACCTTTTGTGGAACACAAAACCAACCACTTGAGCGGTTATATTGGATCTAGATGTCAATATAGAATGACGTCTGGACTTCTCAGGTGTTTGAGAAAAACTGATCTGAAACTCTAAGAAGAGTTTATATTCTCACCCAGCAACCTTCAGAATGTCAATGTTGACTGTTGTAGCTTACTGTAACAACGAGAATGTGTAATAAACTACACAGGTATCTGCGGACTCGTCTTCTGTTGAAGGTCAGTGCATTAGACCTCTCAGTGTGTCTCAGAGACGCTATTGTTAACTCATTACAGAGGATGTCTGTCTGCGTCTGCTTTGGGGGCCAGACTGGAAGAAAATAATGTGATTATTACTTCGACATAAACGCGTTAGTGTCACATCAAACTGGGCGGCGAGCTTCCAGGAAGCTGCCGAGGAGTCGGTTATTGGAATGCGCGTGAGGGATTAGATGTGGTAGGGGTTTCTGACAGGCTGCTTTCACGACGCTGACTTACAGTCGAGCACCATTTTTAGATGAAGTGAGAAGGGAGAGTGAGTGAACACGAGAGAAGGAGAGGGAAAGGGGATTCGTTTTCCAATGAGGAGAGAAAGAGAGAGAGACAAACAGACGCTGATCTGAGTCATCCTCACAACTCCACTGTTTGGCACCTTTTCTTCTCTCCTCCATTTCTCTCTCTTTTTATCTGCCTCTCACGCACTTGTCAAAGGAAGCATCTGTCACCGATCTGTCTTACAAAATCAGGAAAGAAATACAGAGGAGTAGTCAGAGTATTGGAAGTAAACATTCACCTAAGGGGGCAGGCATCCTAGTAAGAAGTGTCATTACTGGAAGGTCGTTATTTTAAATCCTAAAACTATTGCTGGTTCATAGCTTCACAGAGTAGCAAAAGGTTTGTTTGTAGAGAAACCAATGGTAGGAGGTGGTATCAGAACGTTTCGGGACTATTTACTTTTTTACTATTTACTATTTACTTTTTTATTACTTAAGTAGTACAGTACTTTTTTATTTATCTGTACTTTGCTGAAGTATTTCCATCTGGGGAGACTTTTACTTTACTACATTGTTTACAAATAATCTTACTTTTTACTCAACTATATTTAGCTTTTATTTATGATTGAATACAAACTTTTACTTTTATTTGAGTATCATTTTACTTACTGTACCTACCTACTGTATCTCTACTTTAACTCAAGTACATGGTTTGTGTACTTCGTTCTCCAGTGTTCCCCGCAGTGGTGCAAAACAACAACCTTTGTGTTGGATCTTCATCTTTGGGAAGAGAACAAAGTCAGCAGGAGCCAAATCTGGCGAGTAGGGTGGGTGAGATCATGTGAATTCTCCGACTATCTTCATGCACAAGTTGCCACATGGTTTCGACATTTTTGCTGGTTGAGCTCTTTGAACGTCTTCCTGATCTCTCGTCGTCCTCCAATGATGTTCTGCCGCTCTTAAAGCGCGTCTGCCTCTCAAAAACACCTCGGACGACTCTAGAAATCTAAAAACTATTCTGGGAACATGGGGCTCAGGTTGGAATTCACACTGGTTGTGAAGAGCATCGCAGGGCACCAGATAAAGCATTATCACTTTGATTCCCCATGTCCAAAGTGCCAATGGCTTTGCCGTATGCATCAATGATAACGTGGAAAGGCATTGAACTTTGGATCTAGGCCCCTAACCCCTTAGCTGCTCAGTTGTATGAATGAGATAAATGTATCTCGCTCTGGATAAGGGCATCTGCCAAATGCAAATGAACAACCTATGACTTTGCTCTGAGTTAAGACTTTTAACCCCTCCATGCTGCTGGAGAATCTGAGCTTATATTCATCTTGAAAACAAAATGGCAAGAAGCTAGTGGACATCCTACTCATTAATCCTAGCACATGGTGTACCTGAGCCCAAGAGGACTATTGCATTATTGCACTATTGCAGCTAGGCATTTCAGTGCAGAAAAATAAATAAAAAAAATCAAGTAAAGTGAGACAAAGTCAGAGCAATGGGTTAAAGTGTGATCTCTCTAAGCTAATTCCGGTGGCATGGCTCGGCGATGCATAATGCATTGTAAATTCACCAGACAGAGCCTATTACAGTCAAAGCTAATGAAACCATGCTGATTAGTGATCTCTTGATGCTGATCCACCATATGCCAGTTGAGTCTCATTCCCTGCTCTCACTCTCTCTCTCTTTCACACACACACACACACACACACACACACACACACACACACACACACACACACACACACACAGAGTACACAAGTAAGCAGATCTATTAATGCTATATAAAAGCCATATTTTCATGACCACTGGTGCAGGCAGTATCGTAATAAAGAATGCTGCATTTTTTAAAAAGGCAGTTGGCAGAACAGACTGTTGTAAGTTGAGGTCCTGAAACTTCTTTATGTAGTACAATACTAATATCTAGTAATATTACTTTACTTGCCCCCGCATTGCAATGGTCCATTTATGCCAGCATACATAATAAATTATCACCATTGGAAGAGCAACTGCGCAGCAACAAAACCAATAGGACAACACAGTATCCTTTAAACAAGACCTGCTTAAGTTACTATTCAAATGCTTTTGTGCTCTCTGTAAGGGTAGAGTTCAAGATTCAGGATTTTTATTTGTCACAATTACATTATTTAAATGGGACTGTAAATATTAAACATGAGAAAATACGGTGGTATCAAAAAATCTCGAGACTAGTTTTGCAATACGCCAACAGATGGCAGCACACAGCATCACGCACGGTCATAGGGCGCACCGACCTTCAGAAATCAGTGTGCCAAAAGACATCATCCCATGTACAACTGGAGCTGTGCAACTGGTGCTATTCTGTCCATGTGTGTTACCACTTCTGTGATTTCATCATGGACAGCAAGTTAGAACAAAAAGCAAACGTGAAAGTCTGCGTAAAACTGGGCAAATTTGCCACAAAGGCATTTCACAGGATTCGGCAAGTTCACGCCATCTCACGACAGAAAAGGGCGAGGCAGGTCCAGAGCTCACCCAATTGCATGCTTACATTCGTTTTTGACTATTGTTCCAGTTCAGAGGTCACTGTTTTTACACCATTGCGGAGTTTCAATGCTAATCGCAGAAGGTACTTGACACACTTCAAAAAGGAGACTTCCAGGACACATTTTAGAAGTGGCAGCAGGAATGCTGGGAGTGCTGTATTTCTGTGTAAGAGGACTTTTTTAAGGTGATAGTAGATAAATAAAGTTCTTTCTTGTAAACTGAGCTATTCTCAAAACTTGTTGATACCACCTAGAAAATAAAAGAAAATAAGAGAAGATATGAGAAAATATATTAGATAATGATCAAGTGCTATTTAAAAAGTCCAAGCGTCCAAACTGCCAGCTTTTGGTCATTGATCTGGCAGGCTCAGATCCATCTAAAAACCCCATCTCTCTCTCGTTCTTCATGATACAGAACGAGCATGACAGGCTCCTGGCTGTCCTTCTTTGGACCTCGGTGCACAATTTAACGCTGTCTGCACCTACGGAGTCCTTCCCTGCTCTCTTGTTCACCTCTGATCTTCCCAACTCTCTCACCCCTATCACCCTGCCAGCTGTGAACACATGTCCAGCAGTACCATTTGCCCTCTGGTCCTATGTCTCTGCATCATTTTCATGTGGTGACCAAGCGTGACCCAGCAAGCAACATCCTGCCCACACTTGCTGGAATGCCAGAGAGAGACTTGACTTCTGGCCGGGTATCACATCGCAAGCAGCACACAGGAACTCAGCGAAGAGGAAAGATTTAGCATGAGGAGAGATAATGATGGGGTCTGATTATTAGTCAATTACGGCCACTCTATGGGGCACCGCTTCAGGAACGAGAGGGCGGGGGATAATCCCATTATCTGAGATGTCTGGATAATGGATTTTGTGTATGAGGCTTTTTTTTAACACATCGCATTGAGTGTTGAGAATATCATCTTCACAAAACCTGTAATGATATCCGTGAGCCGTGCGAGAGGGAATCTCATTTCGGAGCTACCGACTCTGAACAAGCACTATCATTTCCTCCCCTAGAATTCAGTACATGCTGTCTTCTGCCACGCTCAGCTTCTTTCTCCCCCCACCACACTCTCTTCTTCTTTGTCCCTTGCTCTGACTCGCTCTCTCTCCCTCTCTTTCTCTCTCTCCACATTCCTCTCCATCTGCTGATGGTTCTGCCACGATCGTTGCTATTGTCGCTACTGCACACTTCATGCCCGTGTCAATTGTATGGTTTGAATTGGTGGAGCAAATTACCAAATTATTACCTATAGTGTGGGTGACCTTTACTTAGGATACAGCATCTCTGCCCTACACAAATTCCATGAACGACTGTTTAAGGAGGTGTTACTTCAGTGCACATCTAAGCCTGATAAATGAGTATTCTATTCCCATTACTTTTCGATCAATATATTAAGGCCATATTGCACATCATATTGACCGAAGCCATTATAGTGAACGACCTGTAAAGAAAGAGCTTCCCTCACCGACCTGCTGGGGTTTGCTCTTTTAGTCACTCATTCCAAAGTTATGGATTCAGTCTAGCCTATAATTGATGAGCTCCTTAAAGAGCAAGTACAACAATGTCCAGTGAGAGCTGATCAAAGCACTGGCAAAACTAGCGCTCCATTTCTTCTGCAACTCTCTATAGACAGTTACAATTATAAGAATAAGAATCTTGACTCCCAAAGATGTTGATCTGTAGAAGCTCCTCTATTAGACGAATTCTCTGAGTACAATCCTACAAAGGACCTCCAAGGGTTTTCCAGAGAGATAATCCAAAGACCAATGGAAGTATGCAAGTCTGGATAGGTTAAGGTTTTAAACTACAAATTCATCATCCAAAAGGGTGATTTTCATTTAAACCTTTAATTGCTCTGTTGTAGGGAGATCAGAGGTTTGAATCCCAATAGTCTCACAGCTATAGGCAGGAGTCCAAGAGAGAATAAATGGGTCCAGTTCTAGGGATGATGTTACTCTCTCCCAACAATCAGAGCAACAGGTTTTTGTAAGCTCATGTACATAGAAGATTGCAGTTAGAGCTTGCCCTGCCCCCAACCAAGAAGGAGGCCCAAAAAATGGCATGAGTATTTAAATGTGACGGTTGAGCAGCACGTCTTGTCCTTTGGTCTGTTAGTAGCCTTTGTGCAATAGAGAGTTAGCTTATAAATAGGTGTTGGCTAACTGCCATAGTAATAACTGAAATCAGAAGTGAATTCAAGCAGAACTCGGACAAAGCACCTGTAGTGTCTTGCTCGGCTTTAATGGCCTCCTTCTTCCTCGGGGGGGTCATGGTCTCAGTAAGAAGCATCGTTCTATAGCTGCTCTTCCATTTAGTTGCATCTGTGCAGCAGTTTATGACTTGGTTTGTGGCTCATTCATACATAAATTCATGTAGAAAAAAATGGAATGCAGATGAGATTTGCCTTCTAGTCTCAAACGGGCCCTTTTAGTCTCAAATGCCTGTATTTAAAGCAATGATCAGGGTATTACTTACATTACAAATGACTCATATATTGCTGTCAAAACAAACCTGATGTAAAACTTGGAATAACATTAGAATAGTCTAATATGTTGCTAGCCCAAGATATTTAAGACTATATGTGAACTGTTCAATGTTTATGGTTTTATAATCTAAGACTAAATACCAGTCCAAGCCATTGATGCACATATTAGAGACTACATATCTGGCAAAAGACACTCTACTAAAAGTGCCATTTCTGTGACATACATACAACCCACAGCCCCTTCACAAACATGCATCTATTTTTAGTTCTCTCAATTTAAGATTAGAAACCAATGTATTATTTTCTTCTCTTTTCTTGCACCAACTAAAAAACTAAAACAAAAGGAGGCTTGCCAGTCTTACCAACATAAACTAGCTTGAAATGTAAATTAAAAACACTTACACACATTAACCAATTAGTTAGATAACTATCTACATCTTTTGAAAGCTATGATACTTATTCTACTAAAGTAAAAAGGTTACAATTCTTGATATCATTGCCCCTCAGAAATGCCCTGGGTGTGGAAACTGGCTAACATCCAAAACTCTTACATGGGTAATTGCAAGCATATCCTTTTTTTTTTTTTTAGGTCTCCTCACATTTGGTGTCACAGGATCCTGAGGTCCACCTTGATGTGTTTTTTGTGGAGCCAGTATGGTGGGCAAGTATATATCCTGCTCTCAGGGTAAGAGGTAGGTATACATCAAGACTCTTCTCTGATCTGGCAGCAAGGTGGTGGAATAAAGGTCCCGTAGATGTTTGAGGTGCCGAGTCAATGCCTATCTATAGCCGACAGGTGACATACTAGCAACTGAAACACTTAAACGACAGTCCATTGAAAATGAAGATCTAAACAGGTGGAATCTGGTGTGTCTCAGTTGGAATGAAAACTACACCCACACTGGCCCTTTGTTGAGAAGATTGGACAAGCTCTGGTTTAGGCCGATGGTATCCTAAGTCTGCAACCTAGTGAACCAGTGTTGATTTATTCATTGATAGAGACTCAAAGCACTTTGTAAGCCATTTTGGATAAGGGTGTTTGCTAAATGCTGTCAATGTAAATATATAGAATGATGTATTCAGCGGTTTAGGCATCTAGTAGATGTCTACTACATTTCTATAAGTTTGGACATTTATGTTCGGGTTGCATTCAAACAAACAAAACGAAAACATTTGAAAACAAAGAAAGTTTTCTGAAAGTTTAACCGAAGATTCTATTTATCCACCTTGAGAAGAGTGTGTGCAAGTGCATCACTGGCCTGAGAGTGGATTGGCCATATGACAGCGCAAGTAGAAAGCTCATTACAGACACTACGGAGCTCAGGGGCCTAATTAACAGCAGCTCATTTTCTACCTGTGCAAGGAAACACTCGCCCATCATTTTTCATTATTAATACTTTAACAGCTGCTGACCGGAGCGTGGGCCTAGATGAGGAACTTTCAGATTCATCAATTAACCCGGCCACAGACAGCTTGGAGAACTGAAGGCCTGTACGGACCTGCTGATACGGCTGCATAGCTCCTCCATGAATATTAATCTTTCACCTTTTGCCATTTATTTGAAACTTTTGTACCCCAATGCAGAGCAGAGCAACAGGACCTTGACTCTGGGGGGAGACCAGGAGGCTTTACTTCAGCAATGATCTTTGACCCATGAACCTTAGTCATGAGTCCCATGACATTGTTCTTTTTCTTTTATTTTATCGA
This sequence comes from Silurus lanzhouensis, assembly GCA_039877035.1. Classification (NCBI taxonomy): domain Eukaryota; kingdom Metazoa; phylum Chordata; class Actinopteri; order Siluriformes; family Siluridae; genus Silurus; species Silurus lanzhouensis. The sequence continues at coordinate 423,169 of JBCEWE010000323.1, read as the reverse complement.
GCGCCAAAATTAAGGTCTGGTATATTTATAAAGCTTTTTCTCTTAGTTTTACTTCGGATCTTCTTTTAGGCTTAAATGGTACCTGATCTCAGAACAGTTTTTCTTTTCTGCCTTTATGAACCTCAGACAAGTTTTTTCAGGTATTAGTGGTGCAGCTGTCCATGCAACTTTGCATACAAGGAAGTCGTTTCTCAGGTCCATTAGCTCTCTGGAATGTTCTGTCCTTTGAAAAGTTTCTTTCGGAGCACTGAATACAAATGAACGACCAGAGAGTTTGCCATCCAAGACCGCAATGATGGACCGTTCAGCTCACTTCAGGAGCCATGCTTAAAGGTGTACCATGGTGCATGAATCTCTCAGAGAAGAAGGAACCTTGTAATCACTATGCTTAACTGGGACACTATGCATAAAACATGGCCTAGTCAGACACAGGGATGATGGCATTGTCTGCTGCATGTGGTCTGCTCTGTAGCATCATTAGGCCCATCTCTAGTCCCATCACTTTTTCTTCTTAGTGGGTTCACTGACTTTGCTTTCGCCAAGCCTGTCTGGAAGTAGTACGACTTTTTCGCTACTATTTCTATTCCACCATCTTTTGTTTCCTTGCGTTTGCTTGATGGCTTCAGCCAACCTTGCTGTACAGATGACAGTGCAAAAAAAAGCTTCTGGGAAAACAAGGCACAGGCCCTGCAATGCATCTGCTGTCACCAGTGTTGTGACCTCATCTTCTTCAAGTCACTTACACATGGCAACATTTCCCAGCTCCCAAGAGCTAGTGTCTTTGTTGCTTTTGCTCTGCTGTGCCGTGAGCGGGAATGGTGAACGTTTCATTTCACAGCAAGTGCACAAGAACTTAACGGCTGGCCTCTTGACTCCCTTTCACCTCCCTCTCACCTTTCACATACTTACAATGAGTAAATGTTACAGTCTTTCAGTGCTGATATCACAATTACATCATGGTTCTAACTGGAGGCAAAACAAAAGAAAAACCGGAGATGGCCAATACAAACCAGCATAGAATCAGCTACACAAGGACATTTTATTGTATAATATAGCGTATAGGTTTGCTAACTGCTAGCTAACAACCTGAGACTAAAAAGGAAACTGTTCTATAGTTGCCATAAATGCAATTGAAGAAAGTAAGAGGTAACAATGAGTAGGCCCATGTTGTGTGTCAGGCGTGTTTTCAAGTATTTGCATTTGTTAACGTCGGCCACAACCAAAAGGATAGCTAAAGTTAGGTAGTGAGCTGGGCTGACATTAGCTTCTCACTCTCATGCAGTGGTGGACAGTAAGGAAGTCAATGTAATTCGTTACTGTACTTAAGTAGCTTTTTCACATATATGTACTTTACTGAAGTATTTCCATTTGAGGAGCCTTTAACTTTACTACATTTCAAAGTCAAATATCGTACTTTTTACTTAACTACATTTTGCAGAATCAGTCGTTTCTTTTTATTTATGATTTATTTTTATTAAACATTCTCCGTTTTGATGCCGGCTTGGTGTATCTACTTATTACCAACATACACTTTAGCACCAGTTTAACAGCAATTAGAAAATTTTCAGAGTAATAAATGATGGAAGAAACTCTTGATTTGACTTGCAACAACACCCGTGGCCTTATTTGCATTATATTTATATATTTAAAAAAAAATTTAAGTAGTTGAATAGCAGGTTTTGGGCTCATGATAACTGTAATAGATATCAATCAATGCTTGACTCATTAATATCATTCTATAAATAGATCACTGGCCTGAGAGTCACATTAGAGTCTTTTCACAAACTGAGTTGAACAAGCAAGGAGTCTTATAGGTCATTAAAGCCATAATAAATCATAGTACTTTGGATACTTAAATAAATTTGAAGGCAAATACTTTTGTACTTTTACTCAAGTGAACGTTTAAAGGGAGCCCTTTTGCATTTACTGGTAATATTTTTCCCTATAATAATTGTAATAGTTTACTAGATTTGTGTACTTCTCTCTCTCTCTCTCTCTCTCTCTCTCTCACACACACACACACACACACACACACACACACACACACACACACACACACACACACACACACACACACACACACACACACACACACCTTAATGGCTATTTGTTAAGACCCAGGTGAGTCAGGTGTTTTATCCACATTAACTGCAGTGCCAGTTCTGTGTACATTCGTGGTCCTGGACAGTAAGTGACCTCACATAGTCAGATCAAATTGGATTTTGACCAGTCATTGTTTAAAAAAAAAAATAAAAAATCCCGAACAAAACTTAATAGCTAGCGGTCATGGATATTTTCCTGCCTCCGTCTAAGCTCCGCCCACAAAAACCCATCATGTTTACTAAAAAAGGGTCTATAAACGGAAGGCTGTTCTAACGTTCTGGACACAGTATGAATACTTGGACTCAATTAACAGACTACATCCATAAAACAGGCATGCTGTGAAAAACATAGAAATTATACATCTCTTGAATATGATTAATGGCTATTCTATGATGCTTTCTGGGCATCGTAAAAGACGACGCCAGATTCTGCATATTTCCAAGACAAACTTAAACGATGCAATCAAATAAACCCCCTAGTGAGGCTTTAACAGTGAGATTCCTCCAGACCTGAGGCTAACGTGAGAGGATGCTATATAAAAAATGCCATTGCTTTAAAATTCATGAGCTTTATTTCTGTGAGACTTCGTTCTCTTCCAAAAAATATTCCTATAGTTTATCAGTACATACAGAATGCATACAAATCGGACATCACGATACAACTTCTCGAAACCATGAATAAACAAAAGATCATTATTATAAAATAAAATAGAATAGAATAGCCTTTATTTGTCACATATACATTACAGCACAGTAAAATCTTTTCTTCGCATATCCCAGCTTGCTCAGAAGCTGGGGTCAGAGCGCAGGGCCAGCCATTATACAGCACCCCTGGAGCACAGAGGGTTAAGGGCCTTGCTCAAGGGCCCAAGAGTGGCAGCTTGGCAATACCAGGGCTTGAATCCCTGACCTTCCGATCATTAACCCAGCACCTTAACCACTGAGCTATCGCATATTAAAGAAAAAAAAAATATTTCATATAACCGAGAACAGTTTAAGTAATTTTAACGAGTGGTTAAAAATGTGTAAATTCAGTACTTAAACAAAATAAAAAATAATAAACCCATGTCTTCAGATTTCATAAAAAAAGTTGTAGCCAAAATCATGAGAAACTATAGGCTTTCCTGAACAGTAATGTGTTCCCTCTTTTGCATGTTTGTCACACATTATTCAAGTTGCAGCATTTAAAAGTTTGTTTCAAAAAGAAGAAAAGGGAGAAAACTGGATTTACCTGGTAACAGACTGCATTCTGCCTGCAATAGAGGAGAATTTGGGGACATGTGGACAGACTGTATCTGACTTTCAACTGAATCCAGGGCCATGATCAAAGTGCGATGTGAGGAAATCAGAAATAGCCAGCAAGCTTTGAGATATCTAATCCGGCTCTTTACACAACATGATCTGTGCAAAAAGCCGAGGCAGGATGAAAACGTAAATGAAAACGTATTTAGTTCCCAGTAAAAACAGAGAACATTTCCACTAATGTTAGAATCTGGCCAAATATACAGATTCTTCGTTTTTTGTTTTTTCCCAGGGACTAAATAAGAACATTCTATAAGCGTTCTCTGTAGGTTCTTGGTTACAAAACCAAAGTTCCTTGGAAAAAAAAAAAACAACAACTAAAAATCAGTTTAGTGGTTTTAGTAGCTATTTTTATGTTTTTCATTACTGGCAGGACCGTGCTGTGGGAACAATAGGGTAGGATTGAGAGAACATTAGGGCAAAGAACGTTAAAATAAAAACGTTAACAGAACGTTGTGCGTATCGTTACAGAAAACACGTGCACCACCGTTCAGACACCTAATATTAGCAGAACTGCACAGGAAAAGATGCTTAAAAATAAAAAAATACAAAAATCTTTGTTTTAATTTAACCTATTGTGTTCCTTCAGGACATTTTTGCTACCAAACAAGATATGTTTAATAGTAATTTTGCTTTGAAAATCCCATGTTTAGACACAAACAAACAGTTCAGAACAGCTGCAGGTTAGTCAAGTAATCAGTCCATTGTGGTTTGTGCGACAGCCCGCACAACCACCCTGAGGGTAGCTGAAATGCCCGACATGACCATCCTGATGAGTTGCTGGGCATTCTGTAAATGTTCTGCAAACGTCAAGAAAACGTTCCTGACAAACAAAAAACCAACCTTAAAAAAATTTATCTTCTGGGGAACCAAGAAGTTTTGCAACTACTTAAAGAAAACCTACAGATTGTTCTGGTTACAGTGATTTTCATAAATGCTTACAGGAAACAATAGACAAACATTTTGAAAATGTTAGAACATTATGGGAATGTTCTGTAAACCTGAAACCGTCTATTTGCTTAAAGAAAACTTTCCCGGATGACCCAAAAAAATAAACCTTAAAAATGTATGTTTTGGAAACATTTCCACAACATTCTGGAAACCAAAAATTGCAATATAACAGGTTTCTACAAGTACAGGTGAGAAGTTTCCACACTGTTCTACAGGTGCACATAGGCATCCTGTTATTTAGATTTCATCCACTTCTTGTTCTTCTTGGCAATAAAAAGCAAATGATGTATAAAAAAAGAGCCCAAAGTCTTGCCAATAGCCACGAGTGCTAAATTAAATTCACATTAAAAGAAGACGATTTGGGCATGTCTAGCTGAGCGTATAATTAACCGAATCTGAAGAAACAGGAAAAGTGGACGAATGTGTTTCCAGGACTGAAACTTTTTTTTTTTTTTTGGCAGTGGAATTTACAAGTACGAGCTTCTCATAGAGCTGTCTCGTAGATAAACAGCTGCTCCACAGCTTTCTCACCATGGCACTAATAGAGAAGAGCATCCGGCGCTTCGGGCTGCGTTCGAACGCTGTAATTCAGGCTCGCCTCGTCAGACTCTTCCCCTCTCTGTGTTTATGACAGAGACAATAAAGTGCACGTACGAGGCCGGGGAAAAAGGCAAGATGCTTAATCTCTTTGGACGGATTTATATTCTCCTGTAAGTGAGTGTGCGTTGGGAACATCTCGTTAAAAATCTCCTGGAGGCGAAATGAAGGCAGGTAATCGTCTGAGAAAAGTGGGAAGAGATCGAGGTTTGAGCGATGGGGTTCAGGCTCGAGTAGCGCCTCCGCTTTGCCTAGGATTCAACGAGTTTGGGTTTTACATGACGGAGACACCGGTATTTCCAACAAGGAAGTTACAAAGCCTTTCCTGAGGTTGTGTTTTTTTTTCCAGACTTTGAAGCTTCCTCCAAATGGTTCTTGCTCAAGAATGATTGATGACTGGCTCAATTTGTAAAAGTAGCAGATGGATATGTGCGTGTGTGTGTGTGCGCGTTTTTTTTTCTTCTTTTATTTTTCTTACTTAAACTCGAGTGCTGCGTTCACTGCAGGCCGAGCTCTTTATTCTCCACAGACCAAAGAAACCCACCTGCTCACACTCATCTCTTCTCATCTCAATGAGCTGTTTCTTTCATTCCACTGCAAAGTCCTTCAGCAATGGAGAGAGGAAGGAGGGGGGGAATGACAAAAAAAAAAAAAGAAAAAAAAACAAAGTTCAATAATCTGTACGTCTGGCTGTTTGGAATCCGCTATCGGCGCACTTTTTCCCTTCCTGACGTTCTGCTGATGGAAAGGCATTCAGAAATGCTTATCGTTACAAAAAGCCCATCCACCACCTTCCATACGCCTGTGCAGGAGCTAAAAACTAAATAAAACCATGTGGGTTGTTTTTTTTTTTTTTTTTTTTTTTTTTTTTTTTTTTTTTTAAAAGAACGAATTCCTGTAAGAAGTTTCTGGTCCATGATCACACAAGACAGGTTTACTAATAATTTACTCTAAATTTAGAACATGAAATGCCCAAGTATTCTGTAGAGACACACACACACACTTTCGAGGTCAGAACAGCTGCAGGAGAAAGTCAGGTGCCCAGTTCATGGCGGTTTGTGTGATGGCCAGCGCAGCCGCCCCGAGGGTAGCTGAAATGCCCCACACGGCCATCCTGATGAGTTGCTGTGCACTGCCAGGCTGAGCGCTATTGTACCAGGGCGACGGTTGTACAAGGGCGAGATGGGCATCCTGGCGTTGTTGAAGATGCTGCCGCTGCTGCCGCAGGATGAAGTCGGGCCGCTGCTGTAGAGTCGATGTCTGAAAGTCATCGAAGGAGCTGATGGCAATGCTGAGGGCAAACACACACACGAGGACTGAGCAAGTTTACTGTATAGAGAAAAAAAAATCATCCTAAACTAACTCAATCTTATAATACTTCTAAATGATCCATTTTAATTGGTTCAGTGTTGATTCATTTCTTATAACAAAAGCTCTGGAAACAGAAGTGCATGAAAAACTTTGTACTGTTCTTATAGTAACAGCTAGTTTACAGTAGTGATGGGAAGATCGGATCATTTTATCGACTTGGTTCTTTGAGTCATGCTCATCAAAATTTTCTTTTTTGAGTCATTTAGTTAATTTTGTTCCTTCGATCAGAAATTAAATCAAGCGTAATCAATAAGCAGGTCCCCAACATGTCAACATACACAGATTTTTACTATAGTTCCAATAATTGATATATAGTGGAACCTTAACACTCGCGACCTCGATAGTTGGCGACTTTTCATTTAGAACCGGACCGAGAGTGCCTCGCGGAAAACCTGACACAGTTCACGAGAAGCCGCGAGTGGCTCGAAAGTTTCGGAGTAACATTTCAAAACAGAGTTTGTGCTAATAAATTACATCAAAATGTTTGAAAAACTATTATTATTATTATTATTATTATTATTATTATAATTTTTGTTGAGTTTACACTACAGTACATGTACAATTCCTTTTGAAAAAAGCCTAAAAAAAAAAAAAAAGTCAAAACCTCGCTATATTTTGTTATTCACGAGGGGTCGTTTGTACGTCGCTCTGGATAAGGGCGTCTGCTAAATGCCACAAATGTAAATGTAAATGTAAATGTCATAGAACGTAAGTTTTGAGGTTGCACTGTATATTATATATATATATATATATATATATATATATATATATATAAACTGCATACAATATTTGGGAGCCACGTGACAAAAGAAGAAACAATTTAGACCACAGGACTGAACTACTCAATTATGTTTCCTGTATAACACACTTACGTGACAAACTATTCGATTCCATTTCCTGTTCTTTTTGTCCGATTTTTTGCTCATGTGCGTTCGGAAGAAAATGAATGACTCTTTGAGACCAATTGTTCTTCTGAGTCACATTAAAGATCATGAAAGTCCCATCACTAATTTACAGTGTTGCTTATAAGGTGTGTGTTTTGAATAATCTACAAGTAAAAAATAAAATAAAACGCATTTTTTCTATAAATATATTATTTAACAAAAAATCTAAATACATCTGATGAAAAGACCCACTGATCCGACAAGGTAATGTTTTGTAAAGGGTCTCCAGTGTCAGGGCTTTGTATGGGAAAATTTTATAGTTGCAAAAACGTATCCAAAAACAGGAATGTTTGACGTGACTGTTTGAGAGCGACGTGACTTTAATATGTAATTTGCATGTGAGTTACATATTAATGTGTGTATCAAATTTTAAAACGTGCACATTGTGCTACAAGTGTAGTGTATTTTATTAAACAATGAATTCAGATTAGTTGTTTTTACCTTCTTTTTTTTGCTATGAGGATTTTTACTGTAATAAAACATATTGGGGTGTTAATGTGCTGCTTTATCATTTTATTGACTATAGGTTTCCTATATCTAGAGCTATATCAAGGTGTAAAGAATGCAACATTACCTCCTCCTCCTCCGGGTATACAGAACAGAGTAACCCCTGTGTTCTATTAAAATGACTGAATTCAATATTTATACTAGTACAGTATTAACTGGAAGACTGACTGACTGATTGATTTCTACATAAATACACCCAACGGGAGACGAGCGAGAGGGGAAGAGAGGGAGAGAGAGAATGGAAACCCAGTAGACGGGCATGAGAAAAAGAAAAAGGGAGGGGAGGGGACAGGAATATGGCCTGTAGTCTGCTCACAGAGACAGCACTTTTAATTTCAGCAGTAATGTTCTCCAATTACAGCAGCGAGGCAGCGCAACAGCGCTTGCGCTGAGGG
>JBCEWE010000323.1:362500-410000 GCA_039877035.1 Silurus lanzhouensis | reverse complement strand
CGGCATCGGGAGAAAAGCTTCACCGATGGTGATTTTTAAACGCACAACGATGCCAAAATAAATTTTTGTGAAAGGAAGGAGGAAGACGGTGAACAATGACTTTCTTGGTAGGCTACTGTTTAGATACAAGCCGTGTAACAGACACTGTCTTTCATTAAAGCCTGTGTGAAGTTCATTAGTTTCAAATGTAGGATATTTACTTAATGTTTTCCTCTTTTAGATGTTGAGGCACAATTATTAAATGCTAAAAACTAAATAATATTAGTTGCATATTGGTTGTATTTTGATATTAATATTTGGGGTCGTTCGGAACGAATTATCCCACATGACATTATTCCTCATGGGAAAATTCATATCAGTATATGATTATTTCAGAGTGTGAATCATGTTCTGTAACGAATTAAATTCGTATTCTGAGGTACCATTGTATATACACGCACACACAAAATCTTATAAAAGTAAGTACACCCCTCACATTTCAGCAATTATATATATATATATATATATATATATATATATATATATATATATATATATATATATATTCTCAATGGACAAAACTATAGAAATAAAATTTGGATATACTTTACAGTAGTCAATGTGCAGCTTGTACAGCAGTACAGATTTACTGTTTTCTACAAATAACCCAACATACAGCCATTATTGTCAAAATAACTGGCAACAAAAGTGACTACACCCTCAGTGAACATGTCAGAACTTTGTCCAAGGGGTCAATATTTTGTGTGAGCACCATTGTTATCAAACACTGCCTTAATGAAATTCACCAGAGCTGCACAGGTTGTTGCTGGGGCCCACAGGTGCTCAATAGAGTTCAGATTGGGGGACATATTTGGCCACTTTATTACCTTCACCTTCAGCCTCCTCGGCAAGGCAGTTGTCATTTTGGCAGTGTGTTTGGGGTTGTTATGTAAAAAAAAATGCTGCTTGGCCCAGTTTCTGAAGGGAGAGCATCATGTTCTGCTTAAGAATGACATAGTACATGATGTACCAGCAGCACTCCTGTAGCCCCAGACCCTGATGCTGATGCTACCACCACCATGCTTGACTGTAGGCAAGACACAATTTTTTTGGCACCCTTGTGAGGTCTGTTCCGAGTGGAAACCACCTTGGAAAAACCTCTGTATGACCCTGACCACTGTATTGTAACTCAATTTCAGGGTGTTACTGATCTTCTTATAGCTTCAGCCATCTTTGTGGAGAGCAACTATTTTAATTCTCAAATCCTCAGAGAGTCTTTACCATGAGGTGCCATGTTGAACATCCAGTGGTCAATATAAGAGAATTGTACTCAAAGCCCCAACTTTTAACTGCCCTAATACAAGATCTAAATCTAAATGGTCCTGTCAAGCAGACAAAAACATGAACATGATGAATAGGATGTGTGGCTTTGCACGGTTATACAATGTACAGCTGTAATCACTACAGGTGTACTCACCTTTGTTGCCAGTTATTTACACAATTATGGTTGTATGTTGAGTTTTTTCAGGAGGACACTAAATCTGTACAAAAAATAAATACATATATATATTGGCTAATTTATTTGCTTCTAGTTTACGCATCAGCTTCACTGAATATTAAATCCAGAACGAGGACCATTTTTCCAATCTTCAGCTGTCCAAGTTCCTGTTCTTGAAACACAAGTCAGACCCAATAAGGTTTTCTGCTCTTACATTTACATTTATGGCATTTGGCAGACGCCCTTATCCAGAGCGACTTAAAACTGAGGAGGGGAGGGTTAAGGGCCTTGCTCAAGGGCCCAGCAGTGGCATCTTAGTGGTGGTGGTGGTATTTAAACCTGTGACCTTCCGATCCAAAATCTAATGCCTTAACCACTGAGCTACAACCGTCTCTCTTGTAGCCCATCTGCCTCGAGAAGCAACATGCCATGCTTTTATTTGTTTACTAGAGAGAACAGGTTGTAGCTCATTGGTTAAAATGTTGGACTTCGCAAAGCTGCAATTTTAAATCCCAGCACTACCAAGCTACGACTTTTGGGCCCTTGAGCAAGGCCCATAATCCTCAACTGCTCAGCTGGATGAATGAGATAACTGGAAGTGAATAAGGGTGCCAAATGCTGTAAATGTAAATGTATTCAATTTACCTGAAGCTTTTAGTTATCTTGAAGTACTTTGGCCCCACAATCAACAAAGGCTTTACTGCTTGTTGTACTGCATGTTTTTTGTTTTCAACTTTCTCCTACTGCGTTTCTAAAATATGTGTAATACAATTCTCGTGATCAACAAATACAGCTGCATAAATACACAGATCCTTATTCTGGATCCAATTTCAGATCAAAATCACTGAAGGGCACAGAAACCTAGAGAAACTCAGATGCGCGGTTAAGGACCTCAGGGTGTTTTTTCAAAAGTAGAAAGCAACAAAATAGCTAGCATAGCTACGATTTGGTATGACCTGAAACATGCAGTATACTGTTGATAATCGGAGTATATGATATGCATATCATGAGTCCCTAATGAAGCACATTCGTCCTGAAAAAGGCTGTGATTAGCGTGGCAAGAAACACAAAATGAACTACGACTGAACGCTTTGAATAGAACACATGTATTACATGTGATTAGAGCATCCAAACTGCTCGGTCCTAATCATCCATTTTTTGACGCACATGCCCAATCTGTTATTCGACACTCACTAAAGCAATTCGCAGTAAATCTGTGTTTTTTATTCCCCCCTCTACCTTGTGTGCATGAGTCAGCAGCCCTGCTGTGCTTTCCGTCCCTGTGACCCACAAAGCTGAGTGCGCTCCTGACTGAGACGTGACGCGGCGACACATCACAAGACCCTGTGTGCGGACGCGACTGTAAAACATCGAACCGACGAGATAACCTGAAGACGCTCGATTTTCGACGTGATGAAACCGTCCTACGCAGAGCTCTCGTAACAACTGGCGTCGCCGATGCTTCCTTCGTGTACGGCTTAATTAAATCTCTGCATTTACAAGATTGACGCTAGTGTATGTGATGAGCCCCGAGCGCTCGCCTCTCTTTCTTCTGTCCTCGTGTGAGTGAAGTGTCGGAATAAAGAGAGAAAGAAAATTCCTGTACGCAGTCTCACGGTTCTCATTTATGCGCGATTGGCAAAAGCCGGCGTCTGACGTACGTCGCTGTCGGAGCTTCGTGGATTTGTTTTAACTCTGAAGGTTGTGAGAAATGAGCTGGCAGGAGAAACTGCAGAAAAAAAAGCAGCACAGTCATAGTCATAGCAGTGAGGAGAAGGGGGGTGGGGGGGTATTTTACATGATCGGGCATATCGTAAATGCATGAGAGCACAGTGCTGAGCGTTCTAAATGGTGAACACTTCAACGATGCCATGTGGCAAGCTTTAAAAAACACTGAGTTCTGAGAAGGAGCGAGGAAGAGATACGGCTGTTCCTGCTGTTGGATTAAAGATGTGCCTGAGGTGATACTATAGTCAGTCACTGTAGCATCTACAGGAGTGGCATATTGATATATACACAAAGACACACAGCAGTCACACACATATACAGCAGACAATCTCACTCACACACACACACACACACACACACACACACACACACACAGTCACACACACAGATCTTTTAGAACTTTCCTCCATATAATATTATTTTCCTCCATCCTGATTTAATCCAGCCAAAGTAGCAAAGTGACGAATCAAGACGCAATCAGGAAGTGAAGCTTCCTCTATTACTCTTGTGCAATAGTGACATTTTCGTGATTTACCATTTAAACCATATAATAAATAATTACTAATAATTTATATTCGTCAGGAATTTCTTGTTGGCAGAGGCAAATTAGTGGATTTTCAGGTCATTCCAAAGTAACGCAGTAAACAAATAATAATAGTACCGTAATTAAAAGAAAAAGAAAAACAGTGTATTTGATATAAAACGCTTTTGCAGATCGTGTCTTTTATCCAATCAAGCAGGGTCACAACTGATAGTTTTGTGGTGGTCAAGTTGAACTGATTAACAGGTATAAATCAGGTCTAACTGAATGGAACAACCCAAATTGGAAACAAATAAGGAATGGCTGAAGAAATGATTCATTTGATCAAATAAACAAAGAAATTAATAAATAAAAAGAAAGAACGAAAGAAAGAAAGAAAGAAAGAAAGAAAGAAAGAAAGAAAGAAAGAAAGAAAGAAAGAAAGAAAGAAAGAAAGAAAGAAAGAAATGTAAAAAGTTAAGTTAAATATTGAGCAAAGAAAAAGTATGAAAGAAAAAAAGCATAAACAAAAGTAAGGATGGACAAAAAACATAAACCAAGTATTATGAACAAAAAAATGGAACCCAAAAATGGACAATAAAGAAGAGACAGCAACTATCCAAAGAAGGGAAACATTATGAAGAAAATGTAAAAATAAAAAGGCAGGAAGGCAAGAAAGAAAGTGTTAAAAAGTAGGGAAAAAAGCCGAGTCAAAAAAGTAAATATGGAGGGTGAGAACGGAGGAAAGAAAAAAGAAAAAAGGGAAAAAATGGCTTCCAAAGCTCCCACTTTATTACACGATTAGGACTTGAAGGGGCGTTCAGGTGCGACCTGTAGGTCGGGAACTCGATCGTTTTATTTACGATAATTCCGGCAGCATGTGAAGGCGGGAGGAGGACAAGGCCAAGGTCCTCATTACGTCCTGCTTTAATGCCTGAGGAACTTGAAGCTGAATACAAATCAAATCACAGCTCCAAACAAAGAGCTCCACTCCTGTCTCTGTGTGTGTGTGTGTGTGTGTGTGTGTGTGTGTTAGAGAGAAAGAGAAGGGGGGTGTAGGTACTAACAAAGCACATTTGGGGGTCAATGTCATTAGAAGCGATGTACTACACAACTCATTACTACACACTGCAGGGTCAAGAGACTCAATGCAAAGAGGAGCTACAGGTCACAGCCCCAGAGTGTGTTCATTTCAACGCCACAGCAACAGTGCAGCTGCGCGCGCGCACACACACACGGGCAAAGATGCACATATATAAAATTGAAATGTACACACAGAAATACACGCGCACACACACACACACAAAATACCCACAGAAATACACGCATGCACAGACAAATACACACAGACATACATTTAAATACACATGCATAGACACAGACACACAATAACAAACAAACATACACAGAGGCACACATATGCACACAAATACAAATACTCAGACACACACACACACACACACACACACACACACACACACACACACACCCTCCTCTTCCCAGAGAGGTCACAGATGCTAGAGGGGGTGGGGTTTATTAAAAGGCAGGCAAGGGTGTGTCTGTGTGTGTCCGTGTGTTTGAGTCCTGCCCCACATCATAAACCTTGTGTACTCGTCTCGTCCAAAAACTAATGCGCACACTCTCAGTGACTGATTTCTGCTCTGAAGGCTTTTACAACGTTGCGAGATCTTATTGGAGAAATTTTGCTTCTTAGTAAACAAGAGATTTCAGTTTCCTTCTCCAGAAAGGAGAAGATGGAGTGATGTGGCAGCGATACACTCAGCAGAATGACAGGGAAGGCTGAGGGACAAACAGCCTGGCCTTGCATGACAGTACAGAGTAAGCGGAGACGAAGGAAGCTGACGGTGACACAATTGCACACTCTACAACGCCATCTGCTGGACACACTGATTCCTGCAGATGTGCAAATCACAAGTCTCTGACTTCACCTGAGAGAAAATAAATAGTTATTAAATCTTTTCGCATATTTGATTTATCACGTTTTACGCTGGATGCCTTTCCTAACGTAACAGTCATTAAATAAAGAGAGTAAAAAAATGGATGGGAGGAAGGAAGTAGTGAAGAAAAAAGTAAAGGATGACAAATAGTAAAAGAATGTACACAAGGACAGAGGAAAAGAGAACATTAAGACAAATGGATGGAATGGACTGATGCTTATAGAGAATATGCAGAAATAAGGGGAAAAAAAGGGTGATGTGTGTTCCTAACGTAACATTCATTAAATGAAAAGAGTAAAAAAAAATGGATGGATGGATGGATGGATGGATGGATGGATGGATGGATGGAAGGAAAGAAAGGAAAAAAATGGAGTAACAAAGTAATAAAATTAAAGAAAGGAAAAACAGAAGGAACATGTCTCGGACAGGATTAGCGGGTGAGTAGGGTCTGTGTGTGTGTGTGTGTGTGTGTGTGTGTGTGTGTGTAGTTACCTGTTGTGGGACTGCAGTGTGGTGTAGGAGGACAGCAGGGTGGGGGGGTAGCGGGTGAACAGGGTTTGTGTGCGAGTGATGAGCTGCTCGTATGGAAGGTTCTGAGGAATCCGAGAGAGCAGTTGATGAACGCTGGCCATGTCACACTCACAGCTCTTCACCTCCTGCTCCCTATACAACACTATCTGTAACACAGCACACAGAACAGCACAGGTAAGAACACTGCAGGAAAAGGGGAAAACAGGAAGAGGAAAGAAAAATAAGAAAGGAGGAAAAGCAGAAGGAGGAAGGAATTAAAGAAGATATTCAAAGAAAAGAACTGATAAAAGTCATGCATTAAAGTGAAGAGTCATTATTTAAAAAAGTAACAATAAAGAAAGAAGAATGAGATTTACAAAACACAACACAATCAAATTCTCTCTCTCCCTACTATTGTTTGGAAAGTTGCTGATAAATGAGTAAGGTGGTACTTTTTGGTTAATGAGCTCAGACTTTGTGATTTACATGCTGCCCTGCCAGTGCTGGCTACATTCACCCTCATCTACAGCAAACCTGGCCTTCACACACACACACACACACACACACACACACACACACAAACACACACAAACACACACAAACACACACAAACACACACACCCCAAATCTAAACAGGTGCATTATCTGTTACCATCACACACACACACACACACACCTCCATTTGCGATAGATTTAAATTGGGCTCTATTATATTGCTGGGTTGGTGGTGTAAATAGGCGTCTGGTGTCCGTGCTCGAGGTCAGTGGAGAGTGCACTTATCCTGCATGGTCTAGTCCGAGCGGCTCCTGCTGAAGCTTTGCTGCTTCACCGCGGCCCTCTGGGACTTACACCGACCTAAAGAGGCAGGATGAACTACATTTCCTGCACGCTTTGTTATTCGCACTTCAAACGCCTCCGGCCCCCTTTCGGCTCACGCGCTGCTGTTTGGCAGGGTTTGACACCGAAACGTGAAAGAGGGCCAGCTGAAGCGATCGAGCGCAAACAGGGCCAGCCGCCTTACCTCAAACCTCCACCGGGTTCATTACAGAGCTTTAATTACCTCGTCTCACTACTACAGAGCGCCCCGGATTCCTTTAGTGCCACACACACGAAAGCAAGAAAGCATTTCTCTTTTTTGAATATTGAGCCATGAAAGAAAGACAAAGACAGACAGACAGACAAAATAACCTTAATAAGGTTATAAAGATATATTGTAAAATAGAAAGAAAGAATTCTTTTTCTTTCTTTCTTGCTTTCTTGAATATTGAGCCATGACAGACAGACAGACAGACAGACAGACAGACAGACAGACAGACAGACAGACAGACAGACAGACAGACAGACAGACAGACAGACAGACAGACAGACAGACGTTAAATATTGAGAAAAGAAAGGAAGGAGATACATTTTGCATTACATATTGCGAGATAAAGAAAGAAATAGAAAAAAGACAGAACTAGAAAGAAGTAGAAGGAAAGAAGAAAGAGATTTTGTGAATATTGAGTTGAAAGGGAAAGTTCTCACCGCAGCAGCAAAGTAAATGGCCATTAATGGGTGGGAAGCCAGGAAGAAATCGTAGAGCCGCAGGACGTGCCGTAAGTCTGAGAGGACGTGACCGTACCATGTGATCAGCCAGCTGAGGGCGAAGATGGTGCCAACCTCAGCTCTGTAACACACACAGTGAAAAAAAGAAAACATTAATCTGTGTATCACTCTGTCGTGTGACCTCTGTCTCTGGAGTTTACACGGACAACTGCGAAAAGCTCTTGATTTCAATCACATCGACTGCTATGGTGCATCACGTCACTGTATCAAGCGGCTGTACATCTGTGTGTGTGTGTGTGTGTGTGTGTGTGTGTGTGTATGAGAGAGCACATTTTGCTGTTTATTCAGGGTGACACTGGTTGAGCTGCACCGCTCGTGGCTACAGAGGCATGTAAACATTGTCAATGTGAAAGAAAATCGTTCTGCACATCGCTCTCTATGGATGATGTAACAGCAGAGTCACGTGCACTCTTTTTTTTAATCACGGTTCAGCGCTTCGGGCCCGGGGCTGCTCCGTCTCCTCTCTCACACTGCAGCAGGAACTTCCCCACAGACTGCCGGTCATGCAGCAGTGACGACTGAATCTCACCATCTTTACATCAGCATTCGTAGCTATTGCTTTAAACTTCGAACAAGGAATTAAGGAGAACTAATTACATTATGGCCCAACTGCTGGAGTCTCCAGTGTCAGCGATTTTCTTATCAGTCAGAGTGAAAGGAGGAAGAGAAAGAAAATAGTGATTACAAAAAAGAATTTAAGAAAAAATATGTTGAGAGAGAGAGAGAGAGAGAGAGAGAGAAAAAAGAAAGAAAGAAAGAGTTAAATATTGAAAGTTGAAGAGAGAAAAAAGAAAGAAAGAAAGAAAGAAAGAAAGAAAGAAAGAAAGAAAGAAAGAGTTAAATATTGAAAGTTGGAGAGAAAGAAAGAAAAGAATGAAAGAAAGAAAGAATGAAAGAAAGAAAGAAAGAAAGAAAGAAAGAAAGATTATGTTAAATATTGAAAGTTGAAGAGAGAAAAAAGAAAAAGAAAGAAAGAAAAAAGAAAGAAAGAAAAAAAGAAAGAAAAAAGAAAGAAAGAAAGAAAAAAAGAAAGAAAAAAAGAAAGAAAGAAAGAAAGAAAGAAAGAAAGAAAAAAAGAAAAAAAGAAAGAAAGAAAGAAAGAAAAAAAGAAAAAAAGAAAGAAAGAAAGAAAAAAAGAAAGAAAGAAAGAAAGAAACACACTGCAGTTAGTGAACACAGAACCAGTCAGAGTAAAAGCATGAAGACTGGAATCTACAGCAACTGGAACCATCAAATGGGCAAAGTGGCAGTTTTAAAAATCTAGAATGTTCCTCTTGCTTTAATATAAGAGGAATAAAACCCTCACAAAAAAAAAAAAAAAAAAAAACACATTTCCTGCCTTGTGTCATCGTCAGATCCCACCCTCTCAGTCTCAATACCATCCATGTCCAGGTGCATATTTAGTGCGTGTCAGGGCTGGAAGGCTTTTTCTTTTATGTCCTGAGATGAAATAAAAACGTGATGCACACGTTCTCCAAAAAACAGAAACAAACTGGAAAAAAAACACTGACTTAAATGCACCAAAGTGCTGTAAAGTTTTTTAACTTCCAGAGTTGCGACTGCACCGAGACCAAGCTTGTTAACTTGGAAAGTGCCCTGAGCAACAGCACCTGAAATGAGTTCAACCATTAAACCAGGAGCGCTGCAGTGCACTAGAGGAAACTCCCAGGACGCACATGCACGCATGCAATATTTATCCCTGCGCTCTTATTCGCTCTATTTTAAAATGACAAGCCATTAAAAATAACTTCCCTTTACATACAGGGAACAGGCAGAAGTCCTTTCCACAGCACAACCTGCATCTCTAATGCATGAGGTGATCGAATGGGAAGGGCACGAGGCTTTAAAAGCAAACAAAACAAAAGAGAGTAAAAACAATATCTTTGGCCAACGATAGTTTTGACGGAAAATGTGTTGGATTGACTTTTTCAAGGAAAGGGCATGCAAACGTTTGAGCTCTCGAAACATTCTCTCACGCCATCCTTTTAATACTAATAATGAGTGCAGAATTTAAAGAGTGTGTGTCCTCGGATGAGAGCAAAGAGAGTCACGGCCCTGATCCGTAGTGCTGCTTGAGACGATGTGATAAACCTCAGAGGATTGCAGAAGCGTGTGAGGCTTTACACTCGTTACACTCTGCTGCTCCCTAATGGAGAAAAATCACACTGCGCTCTTCGTTTCTTAAGAAAATTGCTCGCATGGAACCTTTACTTTTCAGAGCGTTTCTAAATAATGACCTCAGAACCCGACTGATTCTTTCTGAGCTGGGGGGGGGGGGGGATCATCTTACATTTAAAGAAGTATGAATGACCTACAGACCAAAATCATAAAGACACACTGTAAATAGTGCATATTACTGATGTGCGTCTCCATAACTGAGGCCGAAGCGATTTGCATCTCGATGCAGTCAACGATGCAATACATTAAAGAGACGTATGAAGTGGCTACCGATGCGATGAGATACAATTCAGCGCATTACGATGCAGTGCAATCCGATTTGATTCAACACAATGGAAAAAATAATGCTAAGCAATTCAATATGGTACAAATAGTTCACTTTTACTTCTATGGTTCAGACAGACAGCAAATCATCAATTGAAGTGCCTTTGTGGTGCAAAAAATAAAACCAGACGTTCTTTTTCTGTTCTGTCTTGAGGAAGATGCAGCTCTACCTCTGCCATGTTAATCTGTATTCTATCGGATTCTCAGGACATGCCTTGGTCTCCGTAGTGTTACCGCAGCTACTGATGCAAATATGTTCAAAACGATGTATTGCGATACAAATGGCAACTTGGATCCGATGCACACTTTTTTAAACCGATGCATCGCACCCGTTAACGTTTAAACCGATGAACCGTTTCAGTTCTGTGAATCTTACCATCGATAATATGTAGAAATAAAATCCTTGCACGCCGACCATTGAAAAATCGTGAGCAGAATTTGCAGACAGGAATTGGAGGCTCCCTCAGTAAACATTGGTAAATAGGTTTATTCCTGTCCTCGTTTTCATTTCTCACACTCTTTCCTTAAAAAAAGGAGATAAAAAGCGCAGACGTGAAGCAAGAAAAGGAACCGTGGAGGAAGAAATGATCAGCACCTGTTGACACTGCGTGCTTTCACGTATAAGTGAGAAACGTTTTGCATGAAAACCAGGTTTAATGTCCTTCCAGGTCTAGACTCAAAAATGACTATTTGAACAGAAACCTATTTAACTTCTAATAGTTCTTTTTAAGGTTTATTCTGCAACTGAATAAAACCCATGGTAAACACTTATCATGCTGCAGCCATATATCACTGGGAGACCACCAGTAGACAAGCGCTCTGGATGGGAAGGATGGCATACATTACGCTCTGTCATAATCATAGAGTGTTCCTGAGTGTGTGTTACATTGCCCTGTGATGCAGCAGGAAAAGCAGTTCACAAATCTCAGAAGAAGTATGAAGGAGCCTAAATACAAAATCGAACACCAGTTCCCAACCAGTTCCTTGGAGAAAACGTCACTGGCAGGTGGAAATTGGCCAAGACGAAAATTATGAAGCGAATCAGGGAGAATGTACATGGACAATAGTTTTTCTTTAAAAGGGGGGGTGTTAGTTTTTGCCCCATTTTTTGTTTGTAATGTCTATTATACAATCCCTTTGTTTAAGCTTTCCCATAATAACAATAATGCATTAGAAAAATGATTCACGTGACAAACATAACCAATACATCAGTCATGGTAAAGGCGGTCACAGTCAAGCAGCTCAGTAGCATCGTCCAAAGAGAAATTCTTTAGAGGAGTAATCTGCATCGTATTAGCCTCCTTATTTTGTGCTCCCACCACAGTGACGCCCTTGAACACTAGCACAAGAGGTGTTTTTTTTTTTTGGTTTTTTTTTAACCGACAGTCTGATTAACAGGTTAGTAGAAATGCCTCCTTCTGATTGGCTGGATGTTAGTGATCCACTCCTGAGAACACCGTTTACTGACAGCTGATGACAAAATCCTGTCAATCTTTCCTCTGAAAAAAGTTCGGACAGGTTGAAGAAGCCTGTCAATTGGTATTAATTCGCTTGTTTTAATTTATTTATTTAGACTTTGTCAAACATTTTTCAAATCATGCCCCGATTCCTAAAATAATCGACAGGACAAGAGGTAGCTCGCAAAAAATTGACCTTCACCCCTTTTTTTCCTTTACTTGTTTTAGCAAAACTCTCGAACGTCTTAAAAAAGTACCTGAACGTGTCGATTCGACTGCAGTCTCAGGTAAAGATTTCCTGTCAGGGCGAGATTTCTGACTGAGATAAACACCAGAAATGTTTCGTCAGAAGTCATCAATCTTGTACACATAAGCCGCGGCCTCGTTATAAGCCGGACGCAGCATGCGTGCAAACTCTCCTAAACGCTCCTTCGGTTTCACCGTTAATGTCGAACTGGCAAATAGCTTGATGTTGATCTTTTTATAGCTTAATTCAAATACTAATGGACTCCTAATGGGTTTGAAAGATTTGCTTGTGTGTTGACTTTAGCATGCGAGTCTCCTGTGTAACACACCGAACTACATGTAAACCACTCAGATACTCGCTAAGGGGAGAAAAGAGAGAAGGGAACCAACTTGTTCTGTAGATGCTCCACAACAGGGGAGAACAAATTATGCAATATAGTTTAAAATAGTAAATAGTCAGTAAACTGTTGTGGTAAAAAATATACATACATACATACATACATACATACATACATACATACATACATACATACACACATACATACACACATACATACACACATACATACACACATACATATACAAATACGAAAACTTCTTGAAAACATTGCATTCAATATTTTTTCTAGAACAGCGCGTCCCACTGTTTGATTCCTAAACCTTTACAATGAGGCTTTGTGTCAAAATAATATGCGCTGGTAAAGACTGCCCCTTTACCCTTAAGTCTAAAATATACACTGTTTGTACTAAAGTATCTGGACACCCGACTTAGCCATATGTGGGTCTTTTCAAACTGTTACCACAAAGTTGGAGGCACACGTGTACAGGATGTCTCTGGATGCAGTAGCATTATATTTTTTCATTCCCTTGAACTAGAAGACCCAAACCGGTTCCAGCATGACAATGCCATCAATATTCTACTGAGTGGCCTGTTTTAAAGCTCTGACCTCAACCCTACTGACCACCTTTGGGCCAAATTTGTACAATGCACCCCAGGCCTCCTCAACCTACATCAATACTAACACCCTTAGAGCTGAATGATCAGAAATCTCCACAAGCACACTCCAAAATCTAGTGGAACATCTTCCCAGAAGAGTGGAGATTATTTTATCAGCAAATGTGGAACAAATGTGGGATGGGATGATCAGAAAGTACATACGAATCTAATGGTTAAGTGTCCACAAACCTTTGTCCATTTTTGTCCACAAACAGTCGCATCAGTTTACAGTCTTGAGGGACCAACATGCATCAAATATGATTTTTATTTCCAATTTTATATCCCAGTGAAATTTGGATTCGACCCCAGGGAAAAATTTTTAAAGTTGAATAAATCGTTATCCTTCGTTAAAACTTTCAAAATCACATAAGCCGATATTTTATTCACAATAGAACATAGAGAACATTATAAATGTTTAAACTGAGAAATTTTACACTTTTGTGCACAAATTGAGCTCATTTTAAAGGTCATGCCTATTACAGGTCTCAAAAAAGTTGGCACGGGGGCATGTTTACCATGGTGTAGCATCTCCTCTTCTTTTTAAAACAGTTTGAAGACATCTGGACATTGAGGTTATTAGTTTCTGAAGTTTTGCTGTTGGAATTTGGTCCCATTCTTGCCTTATATACGTTTTCAGCTGCTGAAGAGTTCGTGGTCGTCTTTGGCGTATTTTACGTTTAATTATGCGCCAAATGTTCTCAATAGGTGAAAGATCTGAAAATCATGGCTTCTACTACAAAGCCACGCTGTTGTTGTAGTTGCAGTATGTGATTTTGAATCATCCTGCTGAAATACACAAGCCTTTCCCTGAAATAGACGTCATCTGGAGGGGAGCATATGTTGCTCTAAAACCTTCATATACCTTTTTAGCATTCATAGTGACTTCCAAAACATGCAAGCTGCCCATACCGTGTGCACTCATGTCAAGTCAAGTCAAGTTTATTTGTATAGCGCTTTTCACAACAGACATTGTCTTAAAGCAGCTTTACAGAAATCAACAGTCAAGATGAATGGTGTGTATTTATCCCTGATGAGCAGCCATGGCGACTGTGGCAAGGAAAAACTCCCTTAGATGTTATGAGGAAGAAACCCTGAGAGGAACCAGACTCAAAAGGGGAACCCATCCTCATTTGGGTGACATCAAGAGTTTGATCATAAATCTTTCAACAATACAGAACACTGGAGAGTGAGAACTAACATGAGCACTGGAGTATAAGATTATAAGTAAATGTTCTTTCAACAGTCTTTGGTATAAAAGTAGGAGCTACTGAGCTCATGCACCCCCATACCATTAGAGATGCTGGCTTTTAAACCGAGCGCTGAAAACACACTGGGAGATCCCACCCTTCTTTAGCCCGGAGGACACGGTGTCCGTGATTTCCAACAAGAATGTCACATTTCGACTCGTCTGACCATAGAACATTTTTACACTTTGAAAAAGTCCATTTTAAATGAGCTTTCGCCCACAGGACACGACGGCACTTCTGGACCATATTCACATATGGATTCCTTTTTGCATGACAGAGCTTTAGTCGGCATCTGCAGATGGAACGGCGGATTGTGTTTACTGACAGTGGTTTCTGAAAGTATTCCTGGGCCCAATTAGTAATGGCATTCAACAAAGGTCTTTGTCCTCGTGCCTTACACAGAGATTTCTCCAGTCTCTCTAAATCTTTTGATGATGGTATGTACTGTAGATGATGAGATTTGCAAAGCCTTTGCAATTTGACGTTGAAAAATATTGTTTTTAAAGGAATACACAATCTTTTTTACATACTCTTTCACAGATTGGCAGGTCAATCTAACTCTTTTATAGCTAATCATATTACAGACCTGATGTCAATTAAATGTGATTAGTTTTTGAGACCTGTCGCAGGCAGGAAATTTGAAATGAGCTCATTTTGTGCAAAAAAGCGTAAAATGTCTCAGTTTAAACATTTGTTTTATTGTAAATAAAATATTGGCTCATGTAATTTGAAAGCCTTTTAGTTTTCATTTTATTCACATTTTTAAAATGTCCCAACACTTCTGGAATTCCGGTTGTACTTTATCCTTTAATCATTTGATGGGATATATGAAAGACCACAGAGCTCATACTGCATGTTACTCTGGAAAATTTTTTTTTTTTTACAGTAGCAATGACAATTGTATACATTTTGTGCCGGCTCAAGTTGTGAACCGCCGTTTTAAAATAAACCAAATTGTACCTGAGCATGAAGTCATGTAGCTTGGGGTTGACCTGCTCTATTATGGGCATCAGGTAATTCAGGATGTGTTTGGTACTGTCCATGGTGGTGTCCATAAAGTCCCTGCACACACCCAACACAGCAAAGTGTTAATTCTTATGTTTAAAGGCAAAAACACCACCTGTCATCATGTTCTCACCATATGAACTGCTTTTTATGAATGTAAAAAAAAATAAGCACATGGGCGTTCGTATCCGTTTTTCTCCACCAAAGTTCTACATACTTATGGAAAAAGAAATTCAGTTTTCACACGTTTCATAAATAAGAGCTGCATTTGTTGTCTTTGTATTATTTTGTGCACAACAGCAGATCTTTTGAACGAGCATAAAATAAGATATTAAAGTCATACTATACTTGCCTGTGAACTCGTGAATCGTTTTAAGCAGTTACTGTGCACAAGTGAACGAAGACTATACTTTACTTTGCATGTATGGTGAAGAGTTTTGAGATCCTGACCACAATCACGATGACAGCAGAAAGTTTTCTTCATTAAAAAAATTCAATCAACACCTGACCAATATGAGAACTACAGTTCGGTTGTTGCTGTCAAAATGTTTTTCTCACATTATCAGACAATCGATTTGTGTAACTGATACGCGAAAACCTCGACACGTCTCGCTGTGCGGCGGAAAGACGGAAAATCTATGATGAAAACGTTCGATCCGGTCTTCAAAACTGCTAACAAATTCTTGACATTTGGAAAAAACTTCTTGCATTTGTTGTGCAACAAAGGGGCTGTGAAATTTTTAAAACAATTCAGAAAAACAAAAATTATATTTCAGTAAAATAACTGTTGTGTGGTTTAATAACACAGTACTTTCTGCAAAAGTTTTAAATTCAGGGGAATGTTCAGCCTTAGCTCACACCAGGTTTATACCTCCCCCATTTTGTTAGCCATCAGAAAACACACTTTGCATGTAATGGGAGAGATCAGTGGTTTCTGGCAAAGTACTGAATTATAAATATCTTCTGTCCAAAGCAGAATGCAGGCTCCACAGGATACACAGCACTTACACTTTTCTGGCAACAACCTTCAGGATCATGGAATGTTACAATTTGCCTGGCTGTCTAGACTCCTGAAGTGAGTAGACACACCACAAAATAATGATCTTTTAAAAGCGTTATCGTTGGAAGATTACGAGTAAGAAACTAGTCAATGCCAGAGTCATTGAGGGGGACAAGAAGGAACACAACTTTGGAATAACCATGAACAGTCAACTCTCCTTTTTATCAAATATTGCTAATCTGACACATCATGTTAATTGCTCCTTAACATCATCAACGGAATGTATTCATGTCGGTCAACTGTACCTTCTGAAGGATATTCAATCACTGCAACTGATCCAGAATGCAGCCACATGCCATGTTTTTAAACCTACCTTCCCGCCTCTGGCATCCTGCATTACTTTTAAACAATGATGCTCACCTACAATGCCAAAAACATCACAGCACTTCTCTCACCCCCACACTGCACCACGCTCCCTCTGATCATCTAACACGCTACTGGTCCCACCATCTCTGAGGGTGCAGGAAAGCCTTCAAAACTTTTCTCTGATCTGACACTAAGGTGTTTGGAATGAACTTTCAGTCTCCCAGCTGTTCTTATACATATTTTCTCCCACACCAGGAGGTGCATTGGGGGGCAAGGGCCTGGTGGCTTACTTGCCATTTCCATAGCGGAGTACTTTATCCCTATTCTCACAATTGAGCACCCTATGGGGGTTAGGAGCCTTGCTCAGGGATCCAGGGGTGGCAGCCTGGTATGGCCGAGATTCTAACCCACAACGCTCGGATTCAAAGTCCAATGCCTTAACCACCTCTCCCCTTCTTATATAAAAAACATTTTCTCTTCAGAATGTTAAACTGGTATTATTCTTAGTCTGTGTCCTAATGAACCGGAATGTATTTAATGATACTTCATTACACTTTGTACGGGATAACTGTTAATCCAACTGCCATCAATGTAAATGTAAATTTGACTGCAATATATAAGTGGGTGGGGCAGCATTTGCATCTCTGGCCTGTCAATCAGACACACCCAAGCCAATCACAGGCACCTGTAAAGCTCATGTAGGTAAAAGATTGTAGATCTCCTCCAAATATGTTACTCTGCCCCTGTGAGAACATGAGCAACATGCTTGGTTTCACTTTTTTTTTTAAATAACCAATTGTTTGCCCCGCCCTCCTTTTGTCACATGACACAGAAGAGTCTGGTAAAGAGGGAAAAAAAAAAACATCAGTTGAGAGCACAAACCTGAGGTGATGATTGGAAAGCTTCTCGACTAATGCTATGGCCATGCGCTCTCCTACCACCAGCAGGAAGGTGATTGCAATATCGTGGTAGCCCTGGTAGTAGTGCAGCTGAGGGTTCCGCTTCAGAATGTCCAAGATGATGTCAATCAGTTGCTCCTGCAGCACCATCCGCTCAGCAGTACGCATCCCTGGTACACCAGGATACAGAGAAAGAGAAAGAGAGAGAGAGAGAGAGAGAGAGAGAGAGAGAGAGAGAGAGAGAGAGAGAGAGAGAGAGAGAGAGAGAGAGAGAGAGAGAGAGAGAGAGAGAGACATAATGTTCACTATATGGACAAAAGTTTGTGGATACCTGACCATTAGATGTGAGTGGTAGGTGCTTTTTGATCATCCCAGTTTAGTCCATTCACTGTTATAATAAACTCCTCTCTTCTGGGAAGATGTTCCACTGGATTTTGGACACCTGTGTTCGTGCCGTGAGTTTTCTAATTCATCCCAAAGAAAGTGTTCAGTAGGCTTGAGTTCAGAGCTCTACACATTAACATTTCAAGCATTTAGCAGGCACTCTTATCAAGAGCGAGCTCTATAGCAGAGCTCTATAGCAGATCTTCCACTCCAACACATGTAAAGCATATCTCCATTGAGCTGGTTTTGTGCACAGGGGCATGTCATGCTGAAACAGATTTACTAACTTTATGGTAACCATTGAAGGCAAGAAGAACAGGGAAGAACTGCCTATGGTTGGTAAAGTGGATGTTGAGAGGCTTTTTTTTTTTCTTTTTTTAGACTGACCCGATGCTCTTTTGTTTTGTTTTTTTGTTATTCCTCAGCGTCTCTATCATTTCTAGACGTACCAGTTCCAAAACAACGAAGACCTTTCAAAAATTCATTAGAAAAACACAATGTCTAATGAATAGCATACAAACACTACCTTTCGGGAATCGGGACACAGATCGCCTGACATCAAGCAGCACCTGGTTGTGGTCTTTGTGGTTCTCTCTGATATTTTTGGCTATGGGAAAGTAAAACAAAAAAAAAAAAACACAAGTAAAAATAGTGACATTGCGGAACAAATTCTTGTGTCTTGACGTGTATTATTTTTTAAGGTATGACAAATATTCACACCACAATCACACCATACACACACACCAGGTTTTGCAGGAAGGTCAAACACATTGACGCTGAGGAGTTTGGGCCAAACTTTTCTTCGTACATCGTCAGTCAACAAGCCTCCCTTGCTGACCGCTGCAGTGCGCAGGGTCTCAATGTCCACTGGGTCACTGTACAGAGCCTTCTGGATGTCTGCAAGCTTCTGCTTCTTCCAGGACATATGATCTACCAGAGGAAAAAAATTGTAATGTTACTGATGTAATGTAACTTGGACTTGTTTCCACAGTTATGTAGAAATTTGTTGTAAAATTGCCTTTTATGTGTGTAAGAAGTAACCACTGAGTATCAGACCCCCGGATATTACACCATAGAGTATCAGACCCTCTAATATTACAGCACTGAGTATCAGACCCCCTGATATTACACCATAGAGTATCAGACCCTCTAATATTACAGCACTGAGTATCAGACCCCCTGAGTATTAGACCCTCTAATATTACAGCACTGAGTATCAGACCCCCTGAGTATCAGACCCTCTAATGTTACAGCACTGAGTATCAGACCCCCTGATATTACACCATAGAGTATCAGACCCTCTAATATTACAGCACTGAGTATCAGACCCCCTGAGTATCAGACCCTCTAATATTACAGCACTGAGTATCAGACCCCCTGAGTATTAGACCCTCTAATATTACAGCACTGAGTATCAGACCCCCTGAGTATTAGACCCTCTAATATTACAGCACTGAGTATCAGACCCCCTGAGTATCAGACCCTCTAATGTTACAGCACTGAGTATCAGACCCCCTGATATTACACCATAGAGTATCAGACCCTCTAATATTACAGCACTGAGTATCAGACCCCCTGAGTATCAGACCCTCTAATATTACAGCACTGAGTATCAGACCCCCTGATATTAGACCCTCTAATATTACAGCACTGAGTATCAGACCCCCTGATATTACACCATAGAGTATCAGACCCTCTAATATTACAGCACTGAGTATCAGACCCCCTGAGTATCAGACCCTCTAATATTACAGCACTGAGTATCAGACCCCCTGAGTATTAGACCCTCTAATATTACAGCACTGAGTATCAGACCCCCTGAGTATTAGACCCTCTAATATTACAGCACTGAGTATCAGACCCCCTGATATTACACCATAGAGTATCAGACCCTCTAATATTACAGCACTGAGTATCAGACCCCCTGAGTATCAGACCCTCTAATATTACAGCACTGAGTATCAGACCCCCTGAGTATTAGACCCTCTAATATTACAGCACTGAGTATCAGACCCCCTGATATTACACCATAGAGTATCAGACCCCCTGATATTACACCATAGAGTATCAGACCCCCTGATATTACACCACAGAGTATCAGACCCTCTAATATTACAGCACTGAGTATCAGACCCCCTGAGTATCAGACCCTCTAATATTACAGCACTGAGTATCAGACCCCCTGAGTATTAGACCCTCTAATATTACAGCACTGAGTATCAGACCCCCTGATATTACACCAGAGTATCAGACCCTCTAATATTACAGCACTGAGTATCAGACCCCCTGATATTACACCATTGAGTATCAGACCCTCTAATATTACAGCACTGAGTATCAGACCCCCTGATATTACACCATTGAGTATCAGACCCTCTAATATTACAGCACTGAGTATCAGACCCCCTGATATTACACCATTGAGTATCAGACCCCCTGATATTACACCATAGAGTATCAGACCCCCTGATATTACAGCACTGAGTATCAGACCCCCTGATATTACAGCACTGAGTATCAGACCCCCTGATATTACACCATAGAGTATCAGACCCCCTGATATTACAGCACTGAGTATCAGACCCCCTGATATTACACCATAGAGTATCAGACCCCCTGATATATTACAGATCATTAATTCTGATTGGTTAGAAACTGGTAAATAATTAATATAAAAATAATGTTAAATAAAATTGTTATCACTGGCAAAAATGTAAGAAAAGTAACTGCACACACTGCTACATGCCATAACAGGAGAATAATCAACATTTGGGCGTAACTCTGCAGGAGTTTTCTCACATCACCTGGTTGTTGATTCATTTCCTGTACCTGCACCACCCCCAGTCTATTATTCTCTTATTATTCTTTTCCAGTAAGATTATTTGGGCTGTTAAGGGTTGAAAGGCGTCTTTCTATGACTACATGGCATCGAATGCAACAGGTTTTGAAAGTTTTGGCACCCAGACAGATCTTACAAAGGGATTTATTTAGATTGATTTACCCAAAAAAGGCTGATATTTGATCACGTGACCAAATCCGAACCTGTACATACACTGTAATGGTTGTTCATGGACAAAAAGATTTATAGATGTGTGTGTGTGTGTGTGTGTGTGTGTGTGTGTGTGTGTGTGTGTGTGTGTGTGTGTGTGTGTGTCCACGTTGCTTTACTGGACACGTCAGCCCCATGCTCCCTAGTTAGATTAGTCCATGAAACGGTCTGAACTCACGCAATAATCTCACTTCCTAATATTGAATATAATAATAATAATTATTATTATTATTATTATTATTATAAATCATGTGAAAACCACTGCTCACCTTCCAGCCTGCCAGGTGTTTCCGTTCTGCTCTCATTTAGCTGGTGGCGTTTTTTCACCTTCTTCATCTCTCTCAGGTTCATAAAACCTTAACAAATAATAAATATAATTAAACTTGTTCAACTCTTTAATAAAAACATAATTAAAACAGACCGGCGCCTTTTCGGTTCACAGAAACCAAACTGTCACGTAAAGCAGTTCGGTTTCAACGCCGGCAACTCAACCGCCCATGATTGCAGGAATATCTTCCTAAGATTGAATCCTATTGGCTGACTGCCTTAAAAAACTCGAATATGATTGGTCCGTTGTCTGAACGCGACTCTGAGCGCTATAAACATGACAGCATGGCCGTGTTGCCAGATTTGTAATAAACCCCGATAAATCAGTTGTCTGAGCTAGACCAGCGCGAGCGCTTTATAAAATAACAGCATGGCCTTGTTGCCAGATTTGTAATAAACCCTGATTAGTCAGTCGTCTAAATGAGACAAAAAAAATCAACAATAACAAACTCTTTGAGATGATTGTGGCTGCTCGATCCTTACCGGTTAACACTAAATGCGCCTACTTCCTGTCTAATATATTTTGAAAGAATTTACGGCAGTTTCGGGTATTTATAATATTGTACTTGTTGATACTGCACTAAATAATCTGTACAAAAACAAAAAGTGATAGAAATACAGATTTTGGTGAAGTAGACGCATTTGCGCATGTCTGGTCCTTTTCCGGTGGCGCCATATTTAAATATGTAAATATATTTAAATCTGCGCTGTCAGAACAAAATGACGAACACATGCTTTTTCAGGTTTTAGCGAAATCAGAACATTAAAAGTTCACCTAAACTCCTGAAAAGACCGAAATCAGAACACCTACAACCACTTCCTTAGCGGAAAAGTCACCTTCTCATACAACGTGGATGATGTTTATCTTGTGTTGGGGTCAAAAAATGTCCTTGTTTTGGTCCGTTGCTATGGTAACCAGGTATCTGCCTTGTACTGAAAGGACGGGTAAATCTATATGAATATCCTAATGATAAATCACATTGCTAATAAAATTGTATAGGGAGTTACATTGAATGTTATAAACGATGTACCACAACTTTATATAGGATCTGGAGATAATAGCGCAAGAGCAGTGATTTGGAATCGTGGAAAAGAAGAGTCTGTGAAAGTGTAGAGAAAGAAAGAAAGAAAGAGAGAGA
This sequence comes from Silurus lanzhouensis, assembly GCA_039877035.1. Taxonomy (NCBI): domain Eukaryota; kingdom Metazoa; phylum Chordata; class Actinopteri; order Siluriformes; family Siluridae; genus Silurus; species Silurus lanzhouensis. Next base: position 387,584 of record JBCEWE010000323.1, on the reverse strand, counting down.
GAGAGAGAGAGAGAGAGAGAGAGAGAGAGAGAGAGAGAGAGATGATGATGATAAAATGCACTGTTTAGTCTGCTGTGGTTAACGTATGAGTTTCACCTCTCAATGTGTAATAAACCGAGTGTTTGTAATAAACCTCTCGAGCTCCTCCTCGGTGTCCGAACTGCAGTGGTGATAAAACGATCCTCAGAACAAAGTCAAAAACCTACAGAAAGCGTGTGTGTGACGTAAGAACAGTGAAGATCATAACTGATTGCATACATAATTATTGAATGTGATTCTTGTTGCAGTGGAACAGTGTAAGAGGGTTTGAATGCTTTATCTGAGGCTTGTGTGTGGTCACGAGTAAACAACATTATATGTTATGTCACAGAAAAGTCTACATGACAATAGTAATTAGTAAATAATCACAACTTGAAACATAATTACATGTTCATGTAAAAAAAGAAATGATTATGCTCTTGTCCTTAAGAAGCAACAAAAATTATATAATAATAATTTATAGTAATAAAATATTATTATTATTATTATTATTATTATTATTATTATTATTATTATTATTATTATGCAGCATAAATCATCTTTATAGTGGATAAAGCATACTTTGCTATTTATATATATATAGTAGTGTGCGTTCTGCAGTGTAGGTGTGTTCACTCATATCACCTGCTGTGTATCTGCGCACATGTGTGCATGAGCGTGTGCGTGTCGTGCTTAAAGATGTCCACTAGAGGGCAGTTTTACACAGTCCAATTATACAAAATCTACAATAAGCGCTAGGGATAGTAAGATGTACCGATTCGCATCGATATAAAATTTAACGATGTTGATGACGATTTAGAAAAAGTGTGCATTTGGAAACAAATTTTGGCATTTGTATCGGCATTTTTATATATATATATATATATATATATATATATATATATATATATATATATATATATATATATATATATATATATATATACGTGTATATATATATATATATATATATATATATATATATATATATATATATATATATATATATATATATATACACGTATATATATATATATATATATATATATATATATATATATATATATATATATATATATATATATATATATATATACACATATATATATATATATATATATATATATATATATATATATATATATATACACGTATATATATATATATATATATATATATATATATATATATATATATATATATATATAATATTTATATATTTATATTTATATAATTATTATTAGATGCACTATACTTTTACATATTATATAGAAAAGTGTCCAATAAATTGTGACTAATATTTTACATGTGGATTGATTTCTTTTTACTAAAGTGTTCCTCAAGCCGACTCGCATCAGCCCTAGTTATGGAGATGCACATCCCTATTAAGCATAAATAAAGCAAATGGATAAAGAAACGCACTTTGAGTTATGGGGATTGAATAAAAAAAGCAACGCAAAATAAAAAAGAGTATACTGCTTTCCTTATAATGGATCGTTTGAGACAATGTTCGACTCTGATTTCTTTTTCATCGTGCCGGTTTTCTACAAAACTGGAGGTTTAGACGAGGCATGCACGTGTAATCATGTCCTTGCAGAGATATAATTCTGTTCAAATGTATGAGCTGTGTTTTTCAAGGCTTTTAAATACATTTAAATGCATTGGGATAAATAGTGAAAATAAAAAGCAGAAATAGAAGTGCATCACGTAATAACACAATACAATGATGATGAGCAGTTTTTGCGTTGCTCACACTTAAAAAATCAGTAACTGAATCTGCATGAAAACGTCTCAATAAATCAAATGACTCCAGTCACGAATTGCACGTTATAAAATAATTCTCTGGTACAAAAAACTGTGGATTTCATCCACACTGATCTCATACTGATCTCACAAACACGAGTGTACGTTTATCCCGAATGAGTGACCCATTGGTGACTGTGATAAGGAAAATTTCCCTGAACTGGTAAGATGAAGAAACCTTGAGAGGAACCAGACTCCAGAAACCATCCTTTCATCTTGGTGGCACAGAATGTCCATTCATTATAGTTTTATCATTGTGGAGGTGTACTGTTCGGTGAACTGTTCACTGATGGGAGCTTAAGTGGTGAACAGTTCATGCCAATTGCAGTCATTGTTGCAGACTGTTTATATTAATTACAGTCCAAATCCAGTCTCATAGTTCTTGAGATGCTCTTTAAGAATCATGTGGAACCATCTTCAACTGTAAAGAGTGGTCCTCAATTGAAGGGAACCATCTCCAGAGATAGGAAAAAAATCAGGTGGTCCTAAAAAGAAGAAAGGGACAGGAACAATGTTCACTGGTACCCCAGGAGCATGTTTAACTCAGCAGAGTGGGTGATTCTTTGTTTGCTTGATGCCTCACATCTGCTGCATCAGACTGTATTAGAGTGCGACTGATGAACGAGTGTTTCACTGCTCCGATATATTGAATGAATTCGCTCCGTCCTTTGAGTCTAAACAAGAGTGAAAGACCTACTGATGTGGAACCAGCTGGCACTTGCAGTTTGTAAAGAAGATAAATGAACCAGTTCAATTAATAAGAATCTGCATTCTGATGACGGCTCAGTTTATATCTCTTTTATTCCCTTTGCCACTCTTTCTACAAGACAAGAACGAGGGAGGCAGAGTGCGTTTAAAAAGTGAGAGGGCCGATATGCATGAATGAGTACAAATAAATAATCTGCTTGCCTGTACATAATATGCCTTATTATTAATGTGTATACTTTCAAAAATGCTTTTTAAGAATGTCCCTCAGAAATTCCAGCACCAACTACGTAGCTGCCACTGCTGGGCCCTTGAGCAAGGCCCTTAACCCTCAACTGCTCAGCTATAAGTCGCTCTGGATAGGAGCGTCTGCCCAATGCCATACATTTAAACATAATAAAACATCAGAACGAATTGAACCAGATCAAAAGATTCGAGGCTGCAGGATAAATCCAATTCCAGATTCTCAAATCAGACTAGATCTACTAACATCGCACACTGCACACACTCAACTCACTCAACTGTGTGTTACTGAGCTGCTACAAATCTGAACTCACTCACTGCTGTAAAACACACACTCATACTCATTTCACACATCCACCTCTTCAGTACCACCATATTATAATCTTTTATTACTACACAACTGTTTACATGCTGTTTTTTTGTGCACATCAAATAAACTGCTGCTATTGCTGTTTTGCACAAACTTTTATGTTTACGTTTTGTGTTTATTTACAAGTTCACTCCTGTATCCAGGTCCCTCTCGCACACTGTACTGTATAATATACAGCAGGTTTACTGGTGGTGCTATTTTGTGTTTTGGGTATTTGTCCTGCACTGTTTTGTGTTGTCTTTTGCACTTGTCTTGTCTTGCACTGTTTACACCAGGTTGCACACAATGCAATTTATGTGGTGAGGACAACTTAGTCCTTAGCTCAGTGTTTAGTCTTTAGCTCAGTGTTTGGTCCTTAGCTCAGTGTTTAGTCCTGAGCTCAGTGTTTGGTCCTTAGCTCAGTGTTTGGTCTTATCTCAGTGTTTAGTCCTGAGCAAAGTGTTTGGTCCATAACTCAGTGTTTAGTCCTTAGCTCAGTGTTTGGTCCTTAGCTCTGTGTTTGGTCTTTAGCTCTGTGTTTGGTCTTATCTCAGTGTTTAGTCCTGAGCAAAGTGTTTGGTCCTTAACTCAGTGTTTAGTCCTTAGCTCAGTGTTTGGTATTTAGCTTAGTGTTTGGTACTTAGCTCTGTGTTTAGTCTTATCTCAGTGTTTGGTCCTTAGCTCTGTGTTTGGTAATTATCTCTGTGTTTGGTCCTTAGCTCTGTGTTTGGTTTATTATCTCAGTGTTTAGTCCTAAGCAAAATGTTTAGTCCTAAGCTCAGTGTTTAGTTTTAGCTCTGTGTTTGGTCTTTAGCTCTGTGTTTGGTCATTAGTTCAGTATTTAGTCTTAGCTCTGTGTTTAGTCTTAACTCTGTGTTTTCTGTTATGTAGCTTTGTGTTGTTTTATGTAGCACCAGGGTTCTGGAGGAACGTTGTCAGCTATATATATGGTTGAAATAACAATAAAAGCGTCTTGTCTTGAACGTCGTGTCCCTCTTAGGCCACGCCCACTCGTTCTATTTTGCGGCCCATGTGCGGAGCATGCGCTTGCGTTTGCACGAATGAACACACCCCTCTGTCTTTTTTTTTTTTTTTTTTTTTTTGTCTGGACACGACTCAGAGATGAGTTTCTCTCCCTGATCAGGCTCCTGCATCATTCGCCATGTCTCAGTCAGCCCTGGTCTAGATGGAAACATGGGCGACCGGCGCGACAGAGGCGCCTTAACGCGCCGGCGGAGAACCGTGACGATCTGCGGGGAAGCGAACGCGAGCTCGAAGCGCACCGACAAGAGCGAGTCCCGCAACCTGAGCGCCTACTGCGAGCAGGTGCAAGAACCTCTGAGGAGCAAAGAGGATGGCCTTAAGGACAGGATCAGGTAAAGATCTCAGCAGGTGGTAAGGCAATTCATCCTGCAAGTGATGTTGATGGCAATGGTTATAACATCAAGACGTGACATTACGACTTACTTACATAACTGATCATAACGCAGAAGCTGATCAGATTCATCCGTGAAGAATTGTACAGTACCTCAATCTGGATCCACAATGTTTATCCCGAGGTCTTTCCTGCTATAACACACCCCCCTTTATAACATCATAACGCACTGATTATTATAGGAGGAAAATAATGATCAGATCTTATGCAGATAAACCTGAGAACTAAGATCAACCTGAGATCAACCTTCTAGGTCCAGATCTTTCGCCTTCCAATCTTTCCTAACCTTTTTTAATTCATTCTTTTTAATTCAAATTCTTAAAAAATTTCCAGCACACCGAATTGTATGTAAAATCTGTACTGTAGAATGTTACATCGCATCATGTGATCATCCAGACCGAAACCTTTAAATGTTTAGCACCTATTTACCCAGTCAATGAAGAATTCTAACTAACAGGAAGAACTGTATGACTTCCTGTTCTTGGAATTGTGGTGGCAATATTATATCAAGAAGAGAACTTGAGTTTCCCCTATGCTCATGCTCATGGTCTTCTGCGCAAAAATGTTATGCCTTAAATGGTCTTAAGAAGGAAACGCTGGTCAGGAAATGATCCGAAAATATGTCATTTAGGATCGGGCAGCTTTTCCTTCTCAGCTCCTGAAAAGTTAAAAGTTTGTGGGTAAACATTCAGACTGCTATATACAGTAGGGTCAATGTTGCTCCTTTGTAGGTAGATAGATAGATAGATAGATAGATAGATAGATAGATAGATAGATAGATAGATAGATAGATAGATAGATAGATAGATAGATAGAACTTTATTGTCATTGCATTGTACAGGTACACAGTAACGAAATGCAGTTTGGCATCTACCAGAGGTGCAAAAAGTAGCAATCGTGCAAAATAGTGCCGATAAACATGTAGCATATTTACAGCATGTGATATATGTGTAAGCATATGTACAGTGAATAAATAAAAAGGCTTTAAGCAGCTCAAGAGCTGAACAATTTGCGAACCTTGTGAGATGTTTGACATCCAACATTTCAAACATTATCAGGATTTTCACTCTGCACACATGAAGACTGTAAAAGTAAATTTTTTTGGTTTTTCCACAATCAGTTCATGAGCAAATGGAAGGAAAGTTATTTTTTGCAAATTTTACAATTATTGTCAACAATTTAGAGAAGGATGCAAGTGCTGGATAAGAACGGTTTTATTAAATGAACTGACAATCCAAATTAAAATACTAAAGCAAAAAAATCATCCAGGTAGGAGTCATGTGACCGACAAAGAACGATAACCTGGGTAAGGCGAAAACAAGAAACGTGGACGAGATCAAACGGCAGGACACGAGGGACACGAAACTAAAAGAGTTACTTGGAAACAATGAGGCATTTATACCCACAAGAAACAAACCCAGAAGATTAGACAGGACACCAATCAAAACAGAAGCTCGTGGAACATGCATTAACACTGCGTGATCTTCCGAGATCAGGAACGGGGATCATCTCTGGCAGTTAACGTTTAATAGTTTGCATGTGAAATGTATGTTCGTAATGAGCAACTTTCCTGATGTTGATGTTCATTGATGAAACTGATGAACCATCATTGTGTGTGTTTCAGCCGACCGCATATATATCATCGATACACTCTAAAAGTTTGTGCACTCAGCCATCACACTCAGTATCTGCTTGTTGAACATACCAATATGAATATTAGTGATAGACTCTGATGATATTGGGGTTGAGGTTAGGGGCTTTCAAGTTCTACCATTCTAATCTGAAGACACCACGTCTTCAAGGAGCTCGCTTACGGGGTTTCATATTGGAACAATGTTTAAGCCTCTTAGATCCAGTCAAAAGAAATTGTAATGCTATAACTTCTAACATTCTATTTATAGGTTTTCAAGAGTTTGAGCAAGAACTTAATACAGTATGGATGTGATGGTCAGCTGTATGTGAATGTGTAATGTTAGGCTATAATGCATTATTGTGGATGCAAATTTTTTTAAAAAAGAAAAATTAAAGCCTGACCGTACAGAATGTCAACATTTAAGCAGAATTCTGGTTGTTGTTTTTTTGACATTTTGAAGGTCAGAATCATAGTGCTTGAAAAGCCTATAAGACAGAACAGTCCAATCTCCTAAAGAAGAGCATTTAAAGGGTGAGGGCCTCGTTCTAAGGCACTACAGCATCGTATGGGCTGGTTCACTTCAAATATTACCTCATAAACCTTTTTCTTTTTTTAAATATTCAAAGAACATTAGTTACTGTTGCTGCTGCATATGATTTCAGTTCATTTGTGTCCTGCTGCGTTCATACTGTACAACTCGAGCTGTCTTTGTTAGTGCACTGGTTCTATTAGAATCCTATTTTTAAAGTTGTAATTCTGAAGTGCACTTCACCACTACTCCCCCAGGCCTCTCTGGCCTAATTTGTTTCACATTAAGAAATAGTAAATGCCGTAACAATTTCTAGTACCAAAACCTTTCAGTATTGGCTATATTTGATTTAATTATACGACTGTTCATGTTCATGCGTATTCCAAAAAGTGCATGAAGGATATTGGATCTTATTTTAGCCTCACGTTTGTGGTTTTCTATCATTAAATTAGTTTCTTTGATAACTTCTTGCTGACAAGTTTATAAATTCCAATTACTAAAACATCAGACAGCGATTCCTGCTGGTTTACGTGACAAATTGGTAATTGTATAGTATAAATGTTATACAATATTGTGTAATAGTGTGTCTATGTGTGTGTATTTAATTGCTGAAAATCATGGGAGATTTGTCAAGTTAAGAAAAAAACATTATTATTATTATTATTATTATTATTTTTAATGAATTAGTAAAAACTAATAGATTGGTTAATAAATTGTAGAGTAATGATAGAAAAATGTAATATAAACATAATATAAATGTTTATTTGTGAAGTTTTAATTATAAAAACACACATTTCCATTCAATGTTGTAAAACATTAATAGTTTTTATTGTTGCATAAAATAGTTTCTGTTTCTTAATTTATGAAGGAATATAGACCCAAGATTCTGAATGTATGTGGCTCTGAATGTAACATCTCTGGTTTTCCCTTTCTTATTTTCAATACCAGATAATGACTAGTTTTAACTCATGCTTTGTCCAGTGTGCCTTTATACTTGCTTGCCTTGTACACGCCTTGTTAATTTCTTATAGATAGATAGATAGATAGATAGATAGATAGATAGATAGATAGATAGATAGATAGATAGATAGATAGATAGATAGATAGATAGATAGATAGAAACTCTGCAATCCTTTGAATGCCACTCTTAATTGTTATAATACAAAGCTCTAACACTGGAGACTCCTTTCGAAAATATAAATAAGCATTTCCTCTCAGGAGAAAATTCACTGCATCAGCAATCACAAATTTGTATGTAGCGTGTTTACAGTATATGAATTGATCAGCAACGTCATCTTGACTGTGACCAAACAAAATTTAAGACAAAACAAATTTAAGAATTTGATCAGGTGCTGTGGTTTTAAAGTTCTAAGTGGAAAGTACCTCTTATGTATCTGATTATGTGCTTGTGTGTGTGTGTGTGTGTGTGTGTGTGTGTGTGTGTGTGTGTGTGTGTGTGTGTGTGTGTGTGTGTGGTTCGTATGAGTGAGCATAACCTGAGATAAGAATCCTAACTCAAAGCAACACGTTCAGTGCAATAATGCAATGATTGCTGCAGTTGTGCAACATCAAATAACGGCTTTCTGTTTTCATAATAATGATGTCGTTTCCATGTTGTCGCGAGTTTATGGATGTTCCTCAATAAAACCTTTGCCCTTGTTTTCTCTCTCTTCAGCTGCCATCGGCTCCAGGAGTCACTGCTCAGCTCAGAGAGTGGTTACAGCAACTACAGAGGAATCCTCAACTGGTGTGTGGTCATGCTGGTAAGAGCTCCATAATGGACAAATACAGTGAAAATGCACACAAAATGCACTTGTGTGACCAGTAGAGGTAAAACATTAATACGACCTGATTTAAGAAAGCAATCCCAGTCAAAATTCTGGCCAAATCAGGGAATATATGGGAACAGTTTTGAAAATTGATGTTCTGAATATAGAAAATAGCAACTTATTATTTCACAATTTCATCACCAGACTTGCTGATAGCACACACAAGTGTTTCACTAGCTGTTATTATCTCACAACCTTCTGCAGACAATCAGATTCAGATGTGAGGAGGCGCAGCAAAATACACAGCTGAAGTGCATAGAATATACCGTGATGTGCAAATAGATAACCATTTAAATAAAAAAATAGGATTAAATAGAGACCTTGATAACCTAAATATTTCTGAAATGTATAAAGTCATAAAATAAAATAAAGACTGGTATTAAAATGTGTCGCTTCTCTCAGTGATTCTTGTAAAATCCTACATTGGCTTTATATGTATGTATTTACAAATTAAATTAAAAACATTGATTAAAATGAATAAAAAAGAAAAAGTAAAAAGAAAAGTAGAGTGGGACAAAGCCGGGAATGTGAACAGCATAGCATAGCTATATATTTATGTATGTAGGTTCATGTTAAAATGCACATTTTACTTTTCCTCATGTGACCAAAATCTTTATTTATTTATTTTTTATTTTATAATTTTATAATGTTATTTTTTATATATTTCTTTTATTAGCAGTATTTATTTCCAGCAAATTTTGTTTAAAAAAAATACAAGGTCAAAAACCTGATCCTGGTGAAGACCTACAAACAAACACACACACACACACACTCACACCCATTAAGCAGACCAATATTAATCACAAAACGTATTGCAAATAGATGCTTTTCCTACTCATTCCCCCCTTTTAAGAACCACTTGTATATGCAAAAGGAAGCTCAGGTTATGAAGACATCCTAATACATCTGGCCTCCAGTACACACTTGCTCAAAGTTTTCATCTCCATTTGACCTCTAATCAGTAATGCAAATGTAGAGTTGACGTGGTTTTGCATGCTCAGTGTGGAGTCATAAATTCTGTGGTAAAGTTGTGAAAGGAATGACTGGGATGAAGCAAAAAGCAACTTGGCCTTGTTCCACTGCTTACCACACTTATCTAAGTGAAACAGACAACTTTCTTAACCCCAGCCTCTTTTTTTTGTCTTTCTCACCCTCCAGGAGTCACCTTTCACAATCAGACATCAGTCATGGGCTTGTTTCTCTCCCTGACTGAGCTTCAGATTAATTTATACTCAGATCTCCTGGTTGTCTGGTTAATTTTTACTCTATACACTACATGGGAAATATGGTTTGTGGACACCTAACCATAAGAATCGTATGTCATTCCACATTTAGTCCCTGTTATAATTTCCTCCACTCTTCTGGAAAGATGTTCCACTGTAGTTTGGAGGGTGCGTGTGGAGATTTTTGCACATTCAGTCACAAAGGCGTTAGTACAGTCAGGTACTAAGATAAACCTTTATTCGTCAGACAGTGTGGAAATTTCTAAATTTCTACTGATGTGGGTGAGGCGAGGAAACCTGGAGTGCAGTCCAATTCATCCCAAAAGTTATCAGTACGGTTGAGGTCTCCAACCAATGAAAAACTTATCTTCATGACCTTGTCATGCTGGAGCAGGTTTGGGTCTTCAAGTTCTAGTGAGGGGAAAAATCATTTCTAGTGTATCCATATTTAGTTGTGTGCAAACCTTGTGGTAACATGGCTTGAAGAGTCAGAATACTTTGGTATATAAAGTGTATATCCAGTCTGGTCACTGGTGTAACTTACTTTTCAGTAGAAGTGGTTAATCTCTGTTGAATTATGCCAAAACAGGATATGAAGTTCTGAGATTTCAATGAAAAAGGATGTAAAATGGAATGATACAAACAATACTTTACATTGAACTTGAACATGAATACTGTCAGACTTAAATAAGGCATGTTTTTGTAGAGTTTTGAACAGATGAAACAACAGCTTTGAGCCTGATCAGGTTTGATTTTCTTGCTTGTGAACTTTGCTATAATGAACAAAAATGATAAAGCGCTTCAGTAAGCGTGATCATACTTAGGAGTACTACATCTTAGCTAGTAAAGTTTTGAACAGTAGGAGAAAACTGGAGAACCCTGAGTAAGCCCACATGGACAAGGTGGGAATGTGTGTAAAAACTCTAGACAAAAACTTGTCTGGTTCCTCTCAAGGTTTCTTCCTTGTGCCACAGTCGCCATTGGCTCGCTTATCAGGGACAAACTTACACTTTTAAAGAACATGTTTACTTTTAATCACCACATTATCTGTGTAAAGCTGCTTTGAGACAATGTTCATTGTTAAAAGCGCTATACAAATAAAAATGAATTGAAATTGAATTGAATAGACACAGAGCAAACTCTGGATTAAATCCCTGACCCTGGACCCTGTAGATATGAGACAGCAATGCCTGCTGCTCTGCCACTTCACGCTGCTTATAATGATGGCATTAGGTGTAAATATTTGCCAGTGTGCTAATAATTTTACCACAGAAAATGTAACCATCTCTGGAAAAAAGTTGTTTTTGAGTGGAACTATAGCATTTACAGTGCTAGAAACCTACTGCTGATGTCTGCTAACAAATAAATCTGGCATCATAGTTATTCCATTGAATTGTTGTGTCCTTAATTTTTAAGGACTTTTAACCTCCTTGGAGGCCCATTGTTCATGACCCCAATGTTTTCCTGGTACTTAATGATTGACAAATTCACACTACGCACCCAGGGTCCTGACTTATCCTTTTCGCCTTTTGCCTGATTCTCTCACCCACTGACCTCAGATACAGCGTAAACAGTTCTGAATACACGCCCATAGAGCCTTCGAAGCATGCGGTCAATGCCGTCTATGCCTTGTGAACCGTGCTGTCCATGCCGGGCTGTTCAGCAGTGACTAAAGTAGGCTGTATGAGCAAAAATGCAGACTTCATCATTACCTTACCTGAAATGTCTCTAGGTAAACTTTCTTTATGCAGCCTAATCAAAAGCCAAACTTTTTACATGAATTCACATTAATGAATTGTTAGAAGGCTTACGTGTCGCTTATAAAAATAAACACCCATTTCTCCCGACGCTTAGTGGGAAACGGAAGAGAGAGAGAGAGAGAGAGAGAGAGCAAATTGCAGTTTCTAAACCAATATTAACGTAGTCTTTGAACGAGAACACGGCGGCGTTTCTCTCCGGGATTTCATTTTTCTCATTATAGTCCCTCAAAATGTCCCACAATGCTTTGTGTCTGGTAATGAGTAATTATGGCTATTAAGTAGGAAACTGCTGGGCGAGGGTGATTCAGAGGGGGAAAACACAGCTTGCAACAAGAAATATTGGTGTTGGCTGAATGTATGTTTAAGCAAACCAAAAACATGTTCATTAAAACTGCCACTATCTCAAGAATCAAGCCTTCAGTCTTATTTGTCATTTTTGCAAATGATTGGAAAGCAGAATAGACCGAGGGTTGCAGGGTTCCTGTCTTTTTTAAGAGAATAAAGTTAAGGGTTTTGCGAATAATTTCCTGAGTATATATCTATATAATTGTGCTAATTTGTATGTATACCCCAAGGGCTGTTGAATTCTAAAATCTGATTGATCAAAATGAAGGTGCTGGTTAATTTTCTTTAACAGCAACTGTATGTTTATGGGCAAATCCCAGATTTATACACTGTTGGGTCAAATGTTTGACCTGACCATAAGATTCCCATTACACATTTCGTCTCATTTTGCTGTTATCATAACCTCCACTCTTCTTGGAAGATGTTCCACTAGATTTTGGAATGTGCTTGTAGAGATCTGTGAGATTTCATTCAGCCACAAGGTTGTTGGTGAAGTCTGGTACTGAGGTGAGGAGGCCTGGGGTGCTGTCAGCGTTTCAATTCATCCCAAAGGTCTTCAAAGGTCAGAGCTCTATAGCTGGCCTCTCAGTATCTTCTACTCCAACCAGTATAAAGCATATCTACATGGAGCTGGCTTTGTTCATAAGGACATTGTCCTGCTGGAACAGGTTTGGGTCTCCTAGTTCAAGTGAAGGGAGAGTTCAATGCTACCACACCGAAGACGTCCTATACAATTGTATCCTATACTTTGTGGTAACAAATAGAGGATCTTCTCATCAGTATATGATTTCGCATATATCTATAGTTATAGATATCTGAATTCTCTGAATTCTCTTCCTGTACATTTTCTTCTGCAGTGACTATTACTCACTTGAGGTCAGCTGTTAAATCTTATATATGTATCTGAGAGACAGTAGTCAAGTTTATTTCTATAGCGCTTTTCACAACAGACATTTTCTCAAAGAACCTTGACAGAATTTAAGAGTTAATCCCTAATGAGCAGCCATGACGACTGTGGCGAGGAAAAACTCCCTTAGATGTTATGAGGAGGAAACCTTGAGAGGAACCAGACTCAAAAGGGGAACCCATCCTCATTTGGGTGACATCAAGAATGTGATCATAAATCTTTAAACAATACAGAATACTGGAGAGTGAGAACTAACATGAGCACTCGAATGTGTGATTATAAGTAATGTTCTTTCTACAGTCTCGTTTGAGGTTATGAAGCCAGGAGCTACTGAGCAACTCATAAAATAGCTCAACATTTGCGATCATTGTAGATCCAACACCAGCTTCTTTATGCCACTCGAAGAGGTCCAATGTCAAAACTCCACATGAAGTAGGATCCAAATGGCGCTGGTACGTCTCTAGATGGTTCAGGATGTAATGTAGGTAGTGCAGGATATTCTCTCCTGGTTATCTGATTAATTTAAAGTCACACTCTTGCTACTTTAATATAGCCCTTTAATTGATAGAGGAGAAAAAAGCAATAGGTGGAAAAATGATGGTAGTTGGCTGAAGATCAGAGATGTGGATCCATTTTTTGGCCGTTTTGAAAATCTGGATGGATTTCAAAATGTTACAGCTCCACTTCAAGACACCATGTTAATTTATGATGCTAGATGGGAATAAATTGGGTTGTGGCCAACCAGTACAGTTACTTTGCATCCAATTTCTATTAAATGACTGAGCTCCTGATACTTCTGCCATGCCAATATACTGAAGTGCTCTGAAGTAAGGTAGCAGCACCAAAATAGGTCAGTGGGTCCAAATGCCCTTATTTGTGTGTGTGTGAAAGACTAGTTGCTTAGTAACCATGCTTCTTTTTTGCGTTGCCGTGATAGTGTCGGTGGTGTTAAGAAGGTGTAGACGGCACTCCCGGCCATTACAGGGCTAACATGTTACTTTTTGTTTTATGAGTATGCGAATGAGTGAATAGTGTAAGTATATGCAAATTCTTTGGAAAATTTGGAAAAGGAAACGTGAGTAGGGCGCAAATGTCACACTTGTAGAGGGGCTCATTGTGGCAAAGTTCCGCCATTGGACGCCGTCCACGTGAACACTGGGGTAATGAGACTAGAAGCCAGACTGCAGTTTAATGTCTAAAACCATATATTTTATGTGCCATGTCTAAATCCACCTCACAATTTTTCCTCACGTTTATCCCCAAAAGCACAGTACAACGTGTTTTCTCTTAGTTCACTTGTTCACACCCTTTTTTATTGACATATAATGGAATTTACTGATAGTCCAGGCTGGTATCTCCTAGCTGAAGACTTCGATCCCTGCAATTGCATTTGTTTTTTACAGCCCTATAGAGCGTGATGTAAATGGTGAAACAAAAATCTTTAAATGATTAACCACTGACACACTGACATGTCTTTCTTTCTTTTTAAGGTTTTGTCCAATGCACGCCTTTTCCTGGAGAACCTCATAAAGTAGGTGCATTCATAGTACATAGTACTTTTAGTATCTCGTTTATCTGAGTGACCTTTCACAGTACTGGCTATGAGCCACTTATATATGCATTATGCTGTACTTAAATCCAAACAAGTTTAATGAACCCTTAGCATTAACCCTTACATTGAACCACATTGTACCCTGTTGTGATTAAACCCACCTCGAAATGCCATATATTGTGTGTTTTGAGATGCTTTTCTGTTCACCATGGCTGTAAAGAGTAGTTAAGTAACCGTAGCCATTTAGTTGTAATTCATTGCATGTTTTCTTTTATATTTATAGCTATACATTTAGATACTGTATATTCTGTGTATTCAAAAATTCTATGAGATCATCAGTTTCTCAAACCAGACATATCTGGCACTAACATGATTTTATTCAAGGCATCTTGAGGTGAATAAGCTACAACAGTAAAAAGACTACAGTGGGTTTGATGTGGTCTTCTGCTGTTTTAGCTCATCCAACATGACATGTGCTGAGATGATTTTTCTGTTCACCATGGTGGTAAAGAGAAGTTATTTGAGTAACCATGGCCCTCAGTTTCAACCAATCTGGTCTTTATCACCTAGTTGTAAATTACTGCATGCTTTCTTTTTTTTTACCATTCTGCCTAAAATGTAGATTCTGTTGTGCATTAGAAAATCCCAGGAGATCATCAGTTTCTCAGTTAGCCTGGCACTAACAACATGCTTTTATTTATTGTAGTGCTGATACATTATTGGCAGGTGTACGTTTATATTGAACGGGTGTTCCTTATAAAGGGGAACATGGATGGGTAAAAGGTTATAGAACAGATCCCAGTGACTGCTTTCATTTAGGGGTCATGTATGGAATTTTACAGATGTGGTTCTCTCTAAAAGAGAGAAGTATTACTTCAAATCCATTACAACTGATCACCTTTATCCTGCATTGAAAAATTTCTATTCTGATGGGAGCCTCTTCTAAGATGATCCCACCCCATCAACAGGGCATGAGATTTAGTAAATTATATAAGTATATGAAAAGATAAAGTTGAGTATTTAGTGTGTATAAAACAGATGAAGATGAAAGTATGAAGACGAATGAATAAGGATAAATAAACGATTTTACAGTGTGTACTAAGGTTGTACATTTTCTTTTAATCTGTAACAGTTTGACGCTTTCATATTTAGACTGGAAGTCATAAGGAATACAGTATTTTCTCACTTTTAGTGTCATCTTTGCTCTGTAAGCAGGGTTGCCAAGTTCTTCGTATTATATCCTCATACTGTAAATATATCCTTTTTGTTTGGATTTTATATGGAGTTGTAGTTGGGGTGGAAATATCCTCTGAGATCTGGCAACCCTACACGTTTTTTTGTTTCCCCAGTCTTGATGCACAATTAGTCTGAAGCTTTCTGGCAAGCCTTGTATAAAAAAAAAACTGAGTACCTTGTTTACTTTTAGTTTTTATTCAGGACACATCATCTGTTCAGTGGAAAAGATTGATTCAGTATTCATGATGATTTGATAATTTCACTGTTTATTTGCACAGATATGGCATACTGGTGGACCCCATCCAGGTGGTCTCCCTCTTCTTAAAGGACCCATACAGCTGGCCTTCTGCATGCCTTATTATTGGTAACTTATAGTTTAGAGTTTAACATTAATATAGACAAAATGTGTCTATATCATACCTTTCTGTCATTATGTTCCACATTTCTTCATATTCACGCACAAAATACGTCGCTGTATTATTCTGTTATTTCATTATCATCTTGTTATTATTTTCTCTTTTAGTTCTTTTTTTTTCAGTTCGACACAAAACCAACATTTTTACTTTTTCAAGATTCCTATTTTGCTTTTCTCTGTTTTTATCGATGCACAACACCTGATTTTCTGTTAGTATTCCGGATGCATTCCGATTCTGTCTTTTTATATTTAGACCCAAAACCTCTCCATTTTGTACTTGTCTCTCTATATTTAAACTAAGCTAAATAAAGCTGAGCCCATTTCTCTCCACTGTCCTTATTAACGAAATAAAACCTGTCATTTTTCAGTCCCAGTGGACAAAAACAATCAATATTCTACTCTTCTGTCGCTTTTTTTTAAACCCTTGTGGTTGAATGAACAAAAATCTCCACAAGCACATTCTAGAAAAACCTTCGTGGAGGTTATTATAACAGCAAAAAGGAACTGAATGTGGAATTGTGATTTTCAAAAAGTTCAGATTAATCTAATAGTCACTTTTTTTTCCCTACTTAGTGCATTTCCTCAAAGCAGAATCCAACAAAAGGGACTTTGAGGTGGAAGTCCATTTGGAGAAACACTGATTAAATTATTCAAGATGAGCTTTACTCAAGTTTTAGCCTTAAATCAGCTCTGGCTGATTGCATGGAAACTTAAATACACACAGGAAATGAGACACAGGTGGGAGCAGTAACGTTAATGATCTATAGAAGGAACAAAACATGAGGAAACAATGACCTCTAGTGGTTAAAACACAAAATGACAACTCTAGAATCTTGACCATACTTCATATTCATATTTCACTTGTTTCCATTTTGTCCAAAATTCATTTATATTTAAGGAACAAGCTCCAGTTTTGTAACTATAACTTATTATTTTAACACTTATTGAAACTATATTTTTTCTGAGTCTGTTTCCTGCTGTCTTTCAGTGTCTAACGTGTTTATCGTGGCAGCTCTGTACACGGAAAGACAGCTGGCGATGGTGAGAGTCTTTTAAACCTGCATCAATTCTGTAGTTTCTTCTTTTAATGTAATAAATGTATATACACAGATATGTTGTTTTTGTTGCTTGTTTTCAGGGCAGAATCTCAGAGAGCATTGGGACTTTCCTTTACTGCATCAATCTCATTGCTGTTTTGTGCTTTCCATCAGCCACCGTCCTCACTCTGACCTCCATGACCCCAGGTATTGTTTCCTTCATACAAGACCTTTATATAATTACAAAAGAAAGGAATGTTAATGCTGTAGACTACTGTTCATATCCCACAATTTAAGATATTTATTTACCACATTTGGCAGACGCTTTTATCCAAAGCGACTTGCAAATTCTTATATTTATAAAATAAACCAAACCACTTTCTTAAATGAGTCATTGTGAGAAATGTCTGGTCCACATTAAGAGCCCTTGTTTTATTCCCACTGCCATTATGCAGAGCCGAGTCTGAATTCTTCTTCCTAATCTGAGTTGTAGCTAAACGCTAGGAGAAAGAACGTGTTCATCTCACACATATCTCTCAGATATATATATATATATACACACACACAGTATATATCTTCTCTATTCCTTCCTCCCTCCCATCCTTACTTGCTTCCCTTTTGTTCCCCTCTTCCTTTCTTCCTTCCCCTTTTCCTTCCTTTCCTTTTTTTTGCTTTCTTACATTCTCTCTTTCTTTCTTAGAATCTCTCTTCCCTCCTTCTTTTCTCTCTCTGAGCATTAATAGTCTATTAAAATAGTATATACTGCTACCAAATATTTTGTCCCCCAATCGCTGAACTTTGTATATATATATATATATATATATATATATATAATTACCCACAGTTGCACCCACCAATGTGGAGAATCAAGTCTCGTATTGCTTCATATCACTGCCTGTATTCTGGGTTTTCGGTTCTCACCGTGAACAAAGTAACCCCGAGAACATTGCAGTTTTCGCTCTGTTGTAAATATGCACTGGCTGAAATTTCTAACATGTGCCTGATCATCTCTGTGTGTGTGTGTGTGTGTGTGTGTGTGTGTGTGTGTGTGTGTGTGTGTGTGTGTGTGTGTGTGTGTGTTTGCAGTTGGTGGAATCATTGCACTAGTGGTATACACAGTCGTCTTTCTGAAGCTCTACTCCTACAGGGATGTAAATAAATGGTGTCGGGAAATCAGACACATCCAAGCTCGAAAACTGTCTCGCTCCAACTCCTGTGAGTCCAAACATCACACACAGTATTAACTCAGGAATGTGTAGAAATTAGTTTAGAAGATATGATGTAGGGTTACAATCAGTAAAGCTTTCCATGAAGCCATGATTCTGTTGTTGTTTTTTTCTACAGCATTAAAAAAAAATCTAATAAATCTAAGAGCTAAATGTATATGATGATAAAATTATAAAACTATATAGACATTTGGTGCCACCCAGATGAGGATGGATTCCCTTTCGAGTTCTTCCTCATGCCGTCTCAGAGTTATTCCTTCCCTTTTGTCGTCACTGGCTCGCTCGCTTAGGGATAAACTTAAAAATGAACGTATAAATTAACAGTTTATAACCTCCTTATAGCTGCTTTGGGACAATGTCCATTGTTAAAAGTGCAACCTGCACATTCCACAACCAAAACCCATACAACTGCTACCTGCAGTATCACACTGGCTGATAAAAAAGACTGTTTTCAGTACAGTAACACTACAGAGGACCTGATCCCAGATTGCATTTCCTCAAAGGAAAAGGGTCTTTATTTCCCTCACAGGAACATCGTACTCAGGTTAACGTTTGCTTTTTGACCCATTGAATCCAGGATTTGCAGGTACACAAAAAAAGCTGGAGCTTAAAATAACAAGGCTTTTAGCAAGCACGATGCGTGTGTGTGTGTGTGTGTGTGTGTGTGTGTGTGTGTGTGTGTGTGTGTGTGTGTGTGTTTATTCTGGTGCTGGGTATGTTTGCTTTTATTGACCTTTTAAATCTTTTAGTGTTTGAATATTTGGAATCTGTTACCCAAAGTAAACTAGAGTTTATAAAGAGTTAATAAACGCAAACATATAAAACACACACACACACACACACACACACACACACACACACACACACACACACACACACATCCTTTGTAATGCTCCTACATCTTCTGGATGGATGTTTCTTCTGGACTTTTGAGAAAAAAAATGTATTGCTATTATTTATTATACTGTACCACTTAATACTATTAATTATCTTAATAAATGTTTTCATATATATCTAAGAAGAAGGTTAATGCCCTGTACAGGTGGGATTAGTTTATTTGGGTGGCATCGGTAATAATATTTTGACATGTGTCTTCAATGAAAACTAGCAACAGAGTGGAAAGAGCCTACAAAGAAGGATATTAAAGTTAAGACGATTAAGCGATACAAGTGCTCAGATCACAAGATTTGGGAATTTTAATGTTTTATTTGTTTTTTTTAATGTCACTATCCCTGTTTGCAGGTCCATCTGTGCAGAGAGCCAATGGGAACGCAGCACACAGTCATGTGACCTACCCGGGCAATCTTACCCACAGAGGTACTGCTGCCGAAAGAGTTTGGTTAAAGATGCATGATATGGGCAATTGTTGTAAGAGATCAGACTCTGAGAGAGTGTTAGGATCCACGAGTGGCCGGCCGTGCATTTGGTACCTGGGCCTTCAGTGAAGACCTACCCAACTTAATCCACCTCTTAATCCTTCCACTTTTACGTCGCAATTATAGAAACAAATAATACTATACACAAAACCCAACATAGCAACGCATGGCATTATAGAGAGAGAGGCCTTTCACATGTGGAGGGTGAAAACCATTTTATCAAAACAAGAAAGCAAGTTAAGACTCCAAACCTCTACACTACAACCATAACTGTGCCACCAACATCATCTGGAGCAGTTCAGAATCAATATTTGTCTAATAACATGACAAAAACATTAAACATTTTAATAAAATACAACCTACTCACCAGAGATGCAGACTCATAATTTGCACCGCTCCTCAGAGGCTGTAATCCAGTGGTACCGCTCGTATTCACTGGTCTGGAAGTGGTGAACAAACCCTTTCCTGGGCTGAGACAAGCTAGCTAGCTTCGGGGGCGGTTGACCTCTTCACGATGTCTAGTTTTTCTTGAAAATGGATTTTTAAATATGTACGAGACCAAATCAATTTCTCCTCCTCCGTCACGGCCGTTAAAAAAATGTCTAACTCTGATGTATCAATGTGTACAGAGCTACACATGTGTTTTGCAAGTCGAACTTAGTTGTAACAGTTTCCCTCTGATCAACCAATCAGAGGATGAAAAAAATGCTGACGCGATTCTGGGCCAGCTAGCTACCCTGTGAGGCGAATATGAAATCTGAGTGGTTTAAAAAACTAAAATATTTCCAGCAGTACTGACTTTCAAGGCCCTCGGCAGATTGATTGACATGGCAGCACATAGAGGCTGAAATCTGATTGGACAAAAAATTTAACATCCACATACACGTACTGGAAGCAGTGCAGCCAAGAGTAACGCTACGAAATAAAGAGAATAAACTGTTGGGAATAAATTAATACAATTTCCTGAAACAAATATTAGAATTTAGGTTGCAAATGTAGGTCAGTGCTTCTAATAGTTTTTGGGCCAGCAGAGAAGGTTTTGCTGGCCATGATCGCCTGCCACTGATCCACAAACCATGGGAACTAGGAAAAATACAAAGCAGAAAGCCCCGTAACTTCCCACTCAGAAAAAAAATCCAACATGTGACATCAAAACAACTTGGCTGCCTATAAGGTCAATTAACATACAGGAAGTACATATACATCACTCGTCACATTTAGCTGCCTAGCTTTGTTGCTGACAACATGGACAGCATTTCTGTTTTTCCTCCTAAATTTTTGATTAAAAACTCAACATTCTCAATTCCGATTTCTTGTTTTTTGAGTTTGGAACGCCACATTAGGGAGATGTAATGTTTGAAAACACAGAAAATGGGATGAACAGAGATGGGGTGACCTCTGCTGGTGAAGATCGGGAATGTCCAGGGGTGGTCTTAGATAAGTTATATTAGTCTCAGCACACAATGAAACATTGACACTGAATTAAAGTTTATTCACCTGTTGCAAATATGCAAAATCGCAAATATGTGCTATATGAGTTTTCCAGCCATATGTGGTTTCTTCTTCAAACTGTTACCACACGTCTTTGGATGTGGTTGCATAATGATAATAATTGATAATTGAGAAAGATGAATCTCTCTCTCTCTCTCTCTCTCTCTCTCTCTCTCTCTCTCTCTCTCTCTCTCTCGCTCGCTCTCATACTGCTCTGTTTACAACCCATCCTATTTCTTCTTTTTCGGTAGACATGTATTATTTCATTTTCGCCCCAACACTGTGCTATGAGCTGAACTTCCCTCGATCCCCACGGATACGCAAGCGCTTCCTGCTCAGGAGACTTTTTGAAATGGTAAGCTTTGATTTATATATATATATATATATATATATTTAATTTTAATGGCACTCATTTTATTAACGCACGATTAATGTGCAAGCACATTTCTGTTTGACCATTTTTATTGAAAATATAAATAAATAAATACACAAGAGGCGAAATAAAAACCTTCAACGCAACACACATTTATTCACGACGTCCTTCCTTCTCTCAGATATAAAAAAAGGAAAGAAAAAAAACTCCACCGAAAAACAATTTTTAAACACTAAACATTTGTTTTACTGAAGTCTCAAATCGAGCACCAAAATCCGCCAATTAAAACTGTCCGTGTGGAAACATAGCAAAAGTTCCGTTTGGTGCCCTGACGATTTACGTCATTTAAAACACCATCGTTAATTAAAAACGTACAAGAATATTTAGTCTTTCAAGGTCCATTTAGAACTGATAAAATGTGCGATTAAGTTGCGAATAAATCACAAGTTAATTCATGACAATCATGCGATTAATCATGATTAAATAATTAATCGATTGACAGCCATAATATATATATGTGTGTGTGTGTGTGTGTGTGTGTGTTTACATTTGAGTAAATATATTTTGTCTATCAAACTGTTTAAAGACAAATGTAAAAGCAAGATTAAACTAATTAGCAACAAATGA
Source organism: Silurus lanzhouensis (assembly GCA_039877035.1). Classification (NCBI taxonomy): domain Eukaryota; kingdom Metazoa; phylum Chordata; class Actinopteri; order Siluriformes; family Siluridae; genus Silurus; species Silurus lanzhouensis. The sequence goes on along the minus strand of JBCEWE010000323.1, from coordinate 365,472 downwards.
TTTGCTTATAACTAATTTATTACTAAATCTCTTGTAGGGCATGTAGAAGTCCAACACATTAATTATACATCATATCTGGTTTCATTACAGCTCTTTTTGATGCAGCTACAGGTCGGGTTGATACAGCAGGTATGTGTGGACAAACTGGAGCTTGTCACTTTTAATCATTTGTCATTTATGTATTTCCTGTAATTTATACACCATGTGTTTTCTAGTGGATGGTGCCAACTGTCCAGAACTCCATGAAACCTTTTCAGGTAAAGCCGTTGCATTTAGGTTTATTAATACGCAAAGAATTCGTTTGAATCCAAAGTGTCTTAGAAGTGAAACCCAATCCAAACAGAATGGTGACTCTTTAGTGATTCTAATGGGTAGAACGTTACTGTCAGGCCACTGCAAGCAAACACCACAACCAGTATCAACCATGTTAGATGGTTAGATGGTTGCAATGGACCACATTTCCCAAACTCTGCAGCTTCTGACTGTACTAATTGATTTACACCCATTATAAAGTGCCCTTGGTTTACACACTAACTGCAAAGTATTTGCTCAGTCCCTGCATCTGTACTCCTGACTTTACCAAACCTCGATATTTCAACTGCCTGTTGTTTTTAGAATTTGGTTTGGTGTTAAGTCTCTCTTCAAGACCAGATTGTACTGTTCATAGACGTTCTACCTGCCTCTGTTTCTCTGCCCAATAATCTCACCTACTGTTTATTTTTTTCTTATTTTTTGTTTTACCTGATTTGCATCTGTCAGTCATTATGCTGTGTGACAGTTCTATTCAAGGTTCTGTTGTCTAACATAACACACTGAGACTGTTATCATAATACCATCGTGCACACGCATGACAAAATCTGGCACAAAAAAATTTCAGTCTGGTCATTTGGTTAGATGAGATAAAGATATTCTGTCCATTTTATCCCTCTGAATAATAGATTCTGATTGGCTGGTAAGTTTGAACTTGTCAAACCTTAGAAACCACTGTAACCACAGCACCATACAGTTACAGGTCCATACAGAGTTAAACAGCAATTGTAAGGAAAAGCTTTACATAACAAAAATTCTACAAAAGGGTTAAGAATAATAGCTTTATTATTAGGAGTGGAGATTGAGATGGTTTGGAGATGTGCAGAGAAAAGACATGTGGTATATCGGTAGGAGGATGCTGAGGATGGAGCCACCAGGAAGGAGGAAAAGAGAAAGGCCAAGGAGGAGGTTTATGGATGTGGTGAAGGAAGAAATGTGGGTGGTTGTGGGAGCCAGATGTAGAGGACAGGGGGGTATGGAGACGGATGATCTGCTGTGGCGCCCCCTAATGGGAGAAGCCGAAAGAGAAGACGATTAGTAGTAGAGAAGTTGGGTAGTTATTTGTCCTGCATTAAAATCCTGTACCGCACACAGAGCAGCAGATTATCCCTGACATATTCAATACCATGAAATTTACATGGATTATAGAATTACATAAGTCTGTACTATAAATGTCAGTGCTGTTCAGAGAAATGGTTACTGATTCTATGGTTTAATAAGAGAAAATCTTTGGTTTTCGTGACAGGACATGGACTTGTCCCGGATGGTGGAGCGTCTCTTGAAGCTTGCTGTGAGTACTGGACATATTTCCCTATGTCCTCACTGTAAATGATGTCACTGTATCTAACTAGAGATCTCAGTAGCAAATCAGTATTAGGCCGATATCAGCAGAAAATTCTAGTCTTTTAGAATTATTATAAAAAAATAAATCAGTACAATTCTGTTCACTAATAAAATACAGTACAACATCTCATTCCACATTAAGTCCTACTTTTGCTGTTATAGTAACATCCAATTTCCAGGAAAGATGTTCCACTAGATTCTGGAGTGTGTTAGTGGAGATTTGTGCTCATTCAGCAACAAGGGTGTTATTACTTAGTATGATGAGGCCTGGAGTGCAGTCACGGTTCCAGTCCGCTTTAGTTTATGTATACCTCATGGAGCTTTGTGCACATGGGGCATAAGAAGTGGTGAAAGAGCTGGAACAGGTTTGGGTCTCCTAGTTCAGGTGAAGGAAAAATTTAATTCTACCAAAGACATCCTATACAATCGAAATAACAAGTATGCCTGGAAAAGTCAGGCGTCCAAATACTTTTGTATTTGTATGTATTAATGGAAACAGTTTCCTTTACATATTAATTTGATTATATTTGGTTGTAATATTAATATATATATTTTTAAGATTACAATCATAATTATATTGAATATTGTAATTATAATTTAATATATTTAAATGTCTAATATTGGATAGAAAATTGATGTCTATGATTTTTCCCTACAGGATAGTACATTTATTATTATTATTATTATTATTATTATTATTATTATAATAAAGCTTAGTTAAAAAGATTTGGATTTTTCTACTCAAAAGGAGAAAAAAGTATTAATGTATCATCTCTGACACAAACCCATCTCTCTTCTCCTTTAGGTACCGAATCATTTAATATGGCTCATATTTTTTTATTGGTTATTTCACTCCTCCATGAACTTCGTCGCTGAACTGATGCAGTTCGGAGACCGAGAATTTTACAGAGACTGGTGGTGAGTAGATGTTGCTGTTGTTCTATATATTAATTTCCTACCCTTCTATTTATACACTCCTCATAAACCGCATCCATAAAATAAGTAACATTGTTATTCAAGCCATTTCTATAGAAATATAATGTAAAAGTAAGATTTTAAAGTCTTCTATACTTCAAAACCAAACCACCTCTATGTGAAGTACATGTGCATTGTGGAACATGTTCTGGCTGATGGGGTGGAGCTTATTTCCGGGCCAGAAAAGCATTAAAAAAACTGAAATGCCCCAGCCAGATCCGGCTGTTCGACAATATTGCGGATCGTGTTTTTTTTAAGCTGTTTTGAAGTACGCTGATTAAACACACTTCACAAATATTTGAAAAGTTGTGAAAGAACGTGGCTGCGATTTGCTAAAGTCTTTC
>JBCEWE010000323.1:270000-357500 GCA_039877035.1 Silurus lanzhouensis | reverse complement strand
ATTGTGGAAAATTTGGGGGGGATTTGTGATTGTGATCTGTGCCCTGACAAAGTGAACTAAGGAGCTGATTGAGACACGCCCTCTCTGTTACTCTGTTTTCTTGGAGGACATGCTTATATTTATGGAAGGAGTCTTCAACATAAAGTGAAAGAAAGCTCATCTATAATTTCTCTCTATGTGAGACCAGGAACAATGTGTCTTTGTCTAATAATAATAGTAAAAAATGTGTTAAAAAGTTGAGGTAGAAAAGCAACAAAACACTTTGCAGCATGTTGCCGGGAAATGATCGACTTCGAGAGGATTAACGGCTGCATTGCAACATGTTAATTTGTTTCCTACAACAGCAAGCTTTCAAATACTTTATTCCCCCTATATTGTTCTTATTGTACAAAATAATCGCTAAGCATGACACCCTGGAGGAAGACTCCATGCTTGCTAATGTGCACTCACCTTAGCTTTGTTTTGTACTGGCAAATAGAGTTTAAACTCTGCAGGTAGCTCGTCTTCTGAGTACAGTCTGTCCGAAAAGTACACTCGCCTTATGCGACAATTTGCGTGAATCTGGAAAACGGAGAAATCTGAGTTTAGTGTAGATTTTGTGGGGGTTTTTTTGTTTCAAAGAATACTGAAAGAATCATTTCTCCTAATAATAATTTCTCCTTCTTTTAAAAACTCTTCTGCAATAGAACCCAAACACCTCTCCTGCTTCCTGCATAAGCACTAGTTTTAACCTAACCGTAGCTCCTCATGTAACCTTGTCACCAGTTTATTAAATTACCAATTGTACTTCTTCTGACCATTTTTGGTGGATACAAAACCACTGCATCCTTAGAATATTCCACCAAACTCACCATTTTGGAGATGCTCTGACCCACGTGCCATTACAATTTGTCAGTTTTGCTCGGAACCTCACACTTCAAGAACTGACTGATATATCCCACCCCTTGATAGGTGCCATTATAACGAGTGTCAATCTCGTCACCTGTCAGTGGGTTAAATGTTAAGGCGTGAGCTCCATTTAGGAAGATGAAGAAAGGTGAACGTATGCTTCATTGTGCGTAAACAACTATGTAATAAATAAATACTAAATACAAATAAATACATTAATGCAACTGCATATTGTTGTGTATGTTTTCCTAAAAACCGAGCTACGTATCAAACTGTGAATTTTGTGTTACAAAACTAGTTTTGATCACACACCAACAGATGGCAGCACAAGGCTGCACACACAGTCACAGGGAGCACCGGCCTTCATAATTCGTCCTGTGTACAGCTATTCTGACAGTGTGCATTACCAAGTCTGCTGATGATATAAGAATCTGTAACCTACTGAACCAGTGTTGCGACTCCTGACGTAATCGACATGCACTGGATGCCACTGAAACAGTGGATTTAGCCTAAAACTTTCTTTATGACTGAGTTTAATTTCAATTAAATCTAAATATCAGCAGGTACTGGAATGGCATTGTGGGTATTATTTAGATGAAGTAAAATGTAACGGAAACTCTGATGTCAATAATGAATGTTTTTTAGATAAGAGCCTACAAACAGTCTGCTCATGTGAGGGTCTGATATAAACTGAAGATGTTTTTTTCCCCCACGCTCGGTGCGTACCTGTACCCGCAGGGTCTCAATGTAATTAGTGCCGTACGCTCTCCGTGTGAAGTCGGACAGGTTGAACTGGATCTGGTTCCAGCCGTCATCCAGCCGCATGGGCATGGTGCAGATGAAGGGCTTCACCCTTGTGGTGCTCTGGTAGTTACTGGCCCTGAATCTCCGCCTCACATTTTTATCATCCAGTACCTAAAACAAGACAAAGGAACAGCAATTACAGGTGTGGAATTACTGATGTTATTTGGTTGAAGGATATGCGCAAAAACCTCCAGGCGTCCCTACCTGAACCTCAAATGTGAAATACTTCTTCAGATTCTTGATTATCATGACCAGGAATGGGAGTTTGATGCCCAGGGTTTTCTTCGGATCTGCAGGGCAGGTGATGTAGGTTGTGCTGTGGGGGCGAGGGAGACAGTCATGAGGTAAACCTTAGTGAACGGATGAATTAGAAACGGAGCTGCAGCTACACGTTAATGCTTTACCTGACATTGGTTCCTTCTACCTCGATCACCAAAGACTGGATGTCGTTGTCTGTAATCCGCTTTATGTGTCCATTTCTTACCTGCAAGGAGAGATTTGTGAATCATTAGGGGCCATTAGACACAGACAGACAGACAGACAGACAGACAGACAGACAGACAGACAGACAGACAGACAGACAGATACACACACACACACACACACACACACACACACACACACACACAGACATTATATGTATATATACAGGCAGATACAACCAGAAAGACAAATACCTAGACATTCATACAGTTAGTGTCATGGTGGTGTGTTATGGTGGGGTGTGTGTGTGTGTGTGCGTGTGTGTGTGTACTACAAAGTCTCTTTCTTGCAGTTTCCTTCTCTTTTAATGCCTTTGAGAAGTTCATCATTCAAGAACATACTATTGAAACTAATAAACTGACAGAACTGAGCAGGTGCTAACCTTTTTATCCCAGATTTGCAAAGGTTTGCTTCCAATGCTGTACAGAATGGACAAGAATCCGCTTTGAAATGTGTTCTTAAACATAATTTAAAAACATAAACAAAAACTCCGCTTTATCTCGTTTATAAAGTACACTTCTATCCGCGTTTCTGTTGATAGCGCTTCGCTCCTAGTTCTCTTAATAACTTCTCCGGGTAGCAACAAGCTTCCGAATAAGCGTTCCGCACTTAAATATTAAATCGTACTGCTTAACAAATATCCGAAATTCAAAACAATTCCGATATTCTTGCTTTAAATCCTTAAGTGCCACAATATGTTTTTTCTAATGAGATCACTTGTCAAATGTTACACCTATCTCACGCTCGAGCTCGCGCAATTTGTTGTCTCGCTACAGTCCTCGCGTAGCTAAGCAACGCAACGCGCCTGGGCTGCTCACACCGGAAGTTCCGTGTTGACGCACGTGTCGTCATAGAAACATAAAGCCGCAACTAGTTTGGATCGATCACGTGTTTAAATACACAAAAAGTAATTCATAATTATTTATCATTTAAAAAAGAGAAACACTTGAATTTGCTACATTTTTATAAAGCTATTAGTATCTATCTTACTGTCTGCCTGTCTGTCTGTTTAATCACCAGTCCATCCATCCATCCATCCATTTATCCATCCATCCATCTATCCATCCATCTATTTATCCATCCATCTATCTATCTATCTATCTATCTATCTATCTATCTATCTATCTATCTATCTATCTATCTATCCAATTTTACAATCTGAAGAAAAGTTTGCAGACACCTTAATATAAGATCCTTACTTGCGCTCATAATCTCCACTTTTCTGAGATGATGTTCCACTAGATGTTGGAGTGTGCTTGTGGAGGTTTGTACTCATTTAGCCACAAGGGTTTTAGTAAAGTCCAGTACTGATGATGGTGAGGTGAGGAGGCCTGGAGTGCAGTCAGCGTTCACATTCATCTCAAATGTGTTAGATATGGTTAAAGTCAGGGCTCTATAGCTAAAGATCATCCACTCCAACCCAGAAACAGGTTTGGGGGTTTGGGTCTCCTATTTCAAGGAAAAGGGGGGAAATATAACCCACACACATCCGCATCCAAAGACATTCTGTAAAATTTGGTGGCTCCAACTTTGTTGTAACAGTTTGGGAAAGAACCACATATGGTGGGGAAAGTGTATCTATTTAGCCGTCCATCCATCCTTTATTCTTTTTTATTATCATCTGTGTTATGTCTTTAAAAATGATAGATTAATGCATAGAATTATTATATTATACATGGAAATCCATGTGTTGCTTAAGTATTGTATCAATTAACAGTCAAAAAGTAAAGACACGTCCTTATATGATTTCCTTCATATTTATTATTTATACACTATGATTTAATACATATACACTGATCAGGCATGACATTACAACATTATGACATTACAACATTATGAGCGGTGAAGTGAATAACACTGATTATCTCTTCATCATGGCACAAGGCGCCACAATATCTGTAAAATCTCACACACTGGCCAGACACAGCGAGGCGTTCGTGCCTCCGAAGCCAAACGAGTTAGTGAGGGCGACCCTCCTGCCTCCAGTCCTCCAGGGCTGAGCAGCACAGGGCACGTAGTTCAGGTCAAACCCGGGCTCTGTTCGGTCCAGGTTCAGAGTGGGAGGCAGGATTGCGTGGTAGCATGCAAGAGCTGTGAACGCTGCCTCCAGGGCGCCGGCTGCTCCCAGAAGATGTCCCGTAGCCCCTTTAGTGGAGGAAACGGCGAGAGACTGCGAGTGCTTCTGAAAGAGTCTCTTTACTGCGACGTTCTCCGCGGCGTCTCCCAGCGGCGTGGACGTGGCATGAGCGTTCACGTAGGTCACGTCTGACGCCGACAAACCGGCGTCACGCAGAGCAGCGGACATGCACCTGTCCCAAAAAAAGAAGAGGAGTTCAACCCTGGAATTTATGGAATCAAAATTGTCAATTTTCAAGAATGGAAACTTTCCATGGGAATTAATGGGAAATAAATATAGGTAGTAATGGGAATATATGTGAGTTAACTGGAATAAATGGGGTTTTTGAAAGAAGTCTCTTATGCTCATCAAGCGTGCTTTGATTTAATTAGAAATACAAAACAAAACAGTCATATTGGATTTTTGGATGCATTTTTCAGCTTATGACCAAACAAAATGTTTTTTTTTGTTTGTATATGCTACAGTTTATATACATTTACCCCGAATTCTAAATAATCCACATAAATTCCCATAAATTCTCAAAAATTCCTGGTAAGTTTCCAAATTGGAATATTTCCAAAATTCCCCATATACACTTTCCGATGGAAATTTTCCAGAAAATTTCAGCCCCTTTACAAACCTAATCGAAATGAAGTAGATAGATTTGGGATCCCTACGCTACCTGAAAGCCCCGTCTCCGTCTGCGGAAGGGGCCGTGATGTGACTGGCGTCTCCTGAGAGTCCGTATCCCAGCACCTCAGCGTAAACCCGGGCTCCTCTCTCAACAGCATGCTGATACTCCTCCAAAACCAACATGGCTGCTCCTTCGCCCATTACAAATCCTTCTCGCTCTGGGTGAAAGGGTCGAGATGCCAGCTTGGGCTGGTCGTTCCAGCTGGTGCTCAAAGCCCTGGCGCGTGTGAAGCCCGCTATAGCCAGGGGGCCTACGCATGCCTCGGTTCCACCGGCGAGCATCACCGTGGCGTCTCCATGGCTGATAAAGCGGGAAGCGTCTCCGATGGCGTGAGCCCCCGTGGTGCAGGCAGTGGACACGGCATGGTTGGGTCCTTTCAGCTTGTGCTTGATGCTGATGTGACCGGCAGCCATGTTGACCAAGATGCGAGGGACAAAGAAGGGACTGACTTTGCTGTAGCCACGTGTCTGAAATGCAGAGGCCGTGCTAGCGATCTCCTCCAATGGCACCATGCCCATACCTACAGCCACCCCTGTGCTTAGCTGCTCCTCTGGGGTTCTGGGATACCACCCAGAGTCCTGCAGGGCCAGCTGAGCAGCGCCGAGGGCCATCACCGTGGCCTGAGACATGCCGTTTCTCTCGGCCCGGGAAGCAAACATTTCTTCGTTGAACTCTCCCTCAGCGTGTCCTCGAGGAACCCGAGCAGCTACTTTACACGGCACTGCTTTGTACTCGTCCGGGTCCAGGCCCACTATCCCACTCTCTCCAGCGATCAGACGCTCCCAGGGCAGAGACGTCCCCGTCCCTAACGGAGACACGAGTCCGATTCCGGTAACAACCACTCTCCGGAGACATTTGCTAGACCTGTTTTCACTCTTAAAAGTTTGTACACCCCTGCAGGTCAGCACTCTAGTGCAGCAGAGCACTCTGGTGTACCGTTTCACCGCCCAAGACATGTTGCAACCCTGAGATCTAAACAAAACCAAAACATGTTAACATCAGTATGCTGATCAGGTTTATTTCACATTACATGACACTGATTTCTCACGAACGACTGAACGACTGTTTAGACCATGTGCTTTCTTCCTTACTATATGTTTTAGTGATTGATAACAATGACTGAGGAGTTTTAGAGTAAATCATGTATCATGCCCCTGGTTTTTGACAGACATTGTATGGTTGTTATTAGCAACAGAAGACTTGAATGATAGATGTATTTAATTAACTCAAACAAGAGTTACTCCATAAGAGCTGAAGTGGTCAGTTTCCCAATCAAGTTCCATTTTGAAGAGAAAATCCCATCCTGAAAGACATGTTTTTTATTATATACTGTACAGATAGTTATATTGATACTTCTATAGTTATATATTCATCTTTAGAACTGATCTCACTGGGGTCCAAGATTGATTTAATAATTAAACGCTATGGTGAATTTTGCTGTTCTAGTTCTGTGCGTGGTACCGGGAGGTTTATCTTTCCCTTACCAATTTTCCCTTGAACTTGGAGGGAGATGAATGTGTACACTAAATGCACCTCAGACCTCCTCATCTCACCTACATCTGACTTTACTAACACCCTTGTGGCTGAAAAAAATCTCCCAGATCTCCACAAGTAAATCTAGTGGAACATCTTCCCAGAAGAGTGGAGGTTATTATAAGAGGTTAAATGGAGATTAAATGTGGAATAAAATGTTCACAAATCTTATGCTCAAGTGTCCACAAACCTTTGCCACATTTATACAGTGTTTGAGATTGTTGGATTGTTTCCCTTCTAATTAAACTGCATTGTAACTGCAGGGCCATTAAAGTCGCCCTGTGACGTCAGTGCGGGGACAAAACTGCTAAGCTCCAGCCGTTAAATCAGCCCCAGCAGCATGAATACCACCACAAATATTTCACTATAAACTAATTTAATGTATTTCAATTGCACATATTCTGCTAAATGATAATAATTTAATGTTTAATACAAATGTATACATTAATAAGTGTGTAAGTAAACTTACCGTCTCTGTATTTAGCGGCTAATATACAGGAAACCACATGGGCTGTGTCTCAATCCCCAAAAGTAGTCAAAAAGAATGCACCGTCGCGCTCTTGTACATTAGTGTTGCATAGTGCACTACATAGTGCTAAAGGACGTGATTTAGGACGGCACAGTTTGAAACGCTTCCGGGAAACAAAAACAAATCGAAAGTCGAAGTCAAAATAAAAGTCTGTTCCTATTTATTTATTTATTTATTTTTTCATTGTTGAATTATTTTGTGCCGTTAGATTTACATAAAGAAATAAAAATATTAAATATACCAGATTTCCATATAGTCTATAATATGAGACCATGTAAACCCATTTATTAATTATTATTAAATTTTTTATGATTGATTATTATTTTTTATTTGTATTATTATTATTATTATTATTATTATTATTATTATTATTATTATTAATATTATTATTCTTTTTTTTTGTGTGTGTGTGTGTGTGTGTGTGTGTGTGTGTGTGTGTGTGTGTGTGTGTGTATATATGTTATTTCAGTGCTAGATTCAGATCCCCAGATGGACTCATGCCCAGGATCCACCACAGCATTCTAGCATGTAGAACAATAGTTCTTTCCCTTGATCTCTGTTACAAAGCGCTCATATTTTTATTGTATTTTAATACAACAGAACACAACACACTCACAAATCTTAGATTATGTGAATTAAAGAACAGATCTTGTGACCAGAATCAGAAATTCAGTAACACTGTTTTGTTTTCCATGGGGTACACAAACTTTAGTACTCCAGTGAGCACAAAATCAGTCAGGATGCCTCGACTGTGAGTGATGTTTCCATGTGTAGGAGACACGACTTCAGTGCTTAAGCACTTTTTGTGTTGTATTATGGTCATTATTTGACTAACTGGCCCAGTTATCAATCAATCAATCAAGCAATCAATTAGTCAGTCAGTCAGTCAGTCAGTCAGTCAGTAAATCAATAAACAGGCTTTAGGTGAAAAGGAAAAGGAGAAAAGTAGAAACAACAGAAACTAAAATATCACTCTGCCATTTGTTGGATATGATGAAAGAACTCATCTTTGGTCTGGTCACAAAATCCAGCTTTCCCTTAGTTCAGGTTCTCGTAGTGTGAACTGTGTTAGAGAGAAAACAAAGTTCTGCTTTTAGCACAAATGAGACGCCTCTACTGACCACACACTGAGACGCTGTGTTTTTCATTGGGCTTTGGACGAGTTTCATAATGACTGGATTTGTTGGCGTGTAAATTAAGTGCTCGATGTGATCCAAAAGACCACAACGGCACAGAACACACACACACACACACACACACACACACACACACACACACACACGCATATAAATATGTTATCTATCTATCACAAATTTGTCTAACATTTATTTCGCTCAATTTATTTACCTCAAAGTGCAAAAGCACAGCCAGGCCACACACTCACTTCTACTTCTACAGAAATAAACTCTTCATGTTGACTTGTTGAAAGCTCTGTCCATGTGATCTTATCCCCAGCTGTCAAAACAAAAATAGTAGAACAATTCAAAACTGTGTTTATGCAGAGTAACACATTTATTTATATATACAGTATATTTTTTCATTAAACTAGAATTTAAAAATCCAACCATTTCTAACATAGATATAATGCATGAATGGAAGAACACAGTTAGATAGATAGATAGATAGATAGATAGATAGATAGATAGATAGATAGATAGATAGATAGATAGATAGAATGTGGTCGTATAGGTCGTAAGTCGACGAGTACCTGTATATATGTGTGTGTGTATATATACAGGGAGTGCAGAATTATTAGGCAAGTTGTATTTTTGAGGATTAATTTCATTTGAGGATTTAATTTGAACAACAACCATGTTCTCAATGAACACAAAAAACTCATTAATATCAAAGCTGAATATTTCTGGAAGTAGTTTTTAGTTTTAGCTATTTTAGGGGGATATCTGTGTGTGCAGGTGACTATTACTGTGCATAATTATTAGGCAACTTAACAAAAAACAAATTTATACCCATTTCAATTATTTATTTTTACCAGTGAAACCAATATAACATCTCAACATTCACAAATATACATTTCTGACATTCAAAAACCAAACAAAAACAAATCAGTGACCAATATAGCCACCTTTCTTTGCAAGGACACTCAAAAGCCTGCCATCCATGGATTCTGTCAGTGTTTTGATCTGTTCACCATCAACATTGCGTGCAGCAGCAACCACAGCCTCCCAGACACTGTTCAGAGAGGTGTACTGTTTTCCCTCCTTGTAAATCGCACATTTGATGATGGACCACAGGTTCTCAATGGGGTTCAGATCAGGTGAACAAGGAGGCCATATCATTCGATTTTCTTCTTTTATACCCTTTCTTGCCAGCCACGCTGTGGAGTACTTGGACGTGTGTGATGGAGCATTGTCCTGCATGAAAATCATGTTTTTCTTGAAGGATGCAGACTTCTTCCTGTACCACTGCTTGAAGAAGGTGTCTTCCAGAAACTGGCAGTAGGACTGGGAGTTCAGCTTGACTCCATCCTCAACCCGAAAAGGCCCCACAAGCTCATCTTTGATGATACCAGCCCAAACCAGTACTCCACCTCCACCTTGCTGGCGTCTGAGTCGGACTGGAGCTCTCTGCCCTTTACCAATCCAGCCACGGGCCCATCCATCTGGCCCATCAAGACTCACTCTCATTTCATCAGTCCATAAAACCTTAGAAAAATCAGTCTTGAGATATTTCTTGGCCCAGTCTTGACGTTTCAGCTTGTGTGTCTTGTTCAGTGGTGGTCGACTTTCTGCCTTTCTTACCTTGGCCATGTCTCTGAGTATTGCACACCTTGTGCTTTTGGGCACTCCAGTGATGTTGCAGCTCTGAAATATGGCCAAACTGGTGGCAAGTGGCATCTTGGCAGCTGCACGCTTGACTTTTCTCAGTTCACGGGCAGTTATTTTGCGCCTTGGTTTTTCCACACGCTTCTTGCGACCCTGTTGACTATTTTGAATGAAACGCTTGATTGTTCGATGATCACGCTTCAGAAGCTTGGCTATTTTAAGACTGCAATATATCTCACTATTTTTGACTTTTCTGAGCCTGTCAAGTCCTTCTTTTGACCCATTTTGCCAAAGGAAAGGAAGTTGCCTAATAATTATGCACACCTGATATAGGGTGTTGATGTCATTAGACCACACCCCTTCTCATTACAGAGATGCACATCACCTAATATGCTTAATTGGTAGTAGGCTTTCCAGCCTATACAGCTTGGAGTAAGACAACATGCATAACGAGGATGATGTGGTCAAAATACTCATTTGCCTAATAATTCTGCACTCCCTGTATACTTAACTAACATTTTTATAATCATTTGTATTTGTTCATTTGTTTTTGTTATATGATATTATACTATATTATATTATAATATCATATATTATATTATATTATATTATATTATATTATATTATATTATATTATATTTTTGTATTGAAATTGTTTACAATAATTTCAGCCACTAGAGGTCTCCGTTGCTCTCTATTAGCTCATAGTGGTTTTTTTTTCTTTTGTGCCCTTTAATTTGACCCCCAGCAGTGTGTTTTTCAATGACCACTGGGCAAAAATTCAGGCTGCTATGACAACCCACCCTCTGCCTGTTTTTTAAAAAGGATGGATTTTCACTTTAAGGCTGTACTCATGCAACTGCAGCCAAAGAATAACGCAGAGGCAAAACAAACACACAGACACCTTTTGACACACTGTGTGTCTGTGTGTTAATAGTTAATAGATGTTAAATGTTGCCTTTCTTAGTTTTTTGTTTTTTTTGTTTTTGTTTTGTTTGTTTTTTAAGCTCTGCTTGTCTTGCGACTCAAAACAGAGCAACTGGGGAAGAGAGAAAGTTCAAGCTGACAAAATGCATGATCACTTCCACATGTTTGTTCTCTGGTTTCATCGCACTGTAAACTCTGCTCCACATTTTACTCTCCCATTCTGGTGTTGTGCAGGGTGATCTATAATCCTAACATTATGTCCGGGAACTGCATGTGTTTTATATAACACATCTCCATGGGCACAGAAATTAAAAGCATTTGTGGAACTGTAAACATGTGGATATACCAGAACAATGGAGACTATAGACCAAGCTGTTGTAGCCTCTCCTACGTAGGTCTATTTTATGCAGCATTAATCTTTTTGCTTTGTTTTGATGCTTCTAATTTGCCATTCCTTTAGCTGCAAAAAGAAGTTCCAGTCTTCTATTGAATACAGCAGTCAGAATTCATTCTGAAAACAGATAATATATTATCATTATTATATATATATTATTATATCAACCTTATATTATATTTACTGTATTGCTCTGAATATAAAGTCATATTTATTTTAATATACAACTAATAGGATATAAAGAATTGTACGAATAACACTTCTCTTTGAGTAAAAGGTGCAGGCTCTTTATTAGTATCTAGAATAATAATAACTAGACCAGGAGCTAAACGTTTTCCTGCATAGTTGTTTAAAAGCCTTTTAATTCACGTTTTCGAGTCTCTTAGCTTAAGAGATCTGTGAGTGGAGGTTGTTATAACAACAAATGGGAATTAAATGTGGAATGCAATGATCTAAAAGCACACAAAATTTGGTCAGGTGTCCACAAACCTTTGTCCATATAGTCATCAAGAGTTCATTTACTATATTTTTAAACCAATACAGAAACCAATTTTAGTTTCAATAATATGCTCTCTAAATTAAACTACAGTTGAGATAAAAGAAAAACAAATCACTTTTAAATTAATCATGTCGTCTGGCCCTTTTGACATTACAGTCCTAAACAGTTTTGCAAAGTTTCGGTTCAGGATTTTTCCTCAGTTTATGTATTATTTTTAGATACCAACTGGTCTGTGCTTGTGTGGTTAAGAATCTAAGTTAAACATCTAAATAAAGCATAGAATCAGTAGCAAGCCAAATCGCACAATCATTTCCAGCCTTAATACCTAACTACGCTATGTCCGGTATGCCATTAGTCATCAGGACTCTTGTAGAGAATCAGGTGCAAATCAGAAACATGTTGCCTTCTGTGAGTTATGGTACTGTAATGAAATAAAGTGCCATTACTTCTAAACATTGCCCCCCTTATAATTTTAACAATAAAAATATACATTTTAAATAATGGGAAACGGGAATAAAGAGTTAGCAGGAAAACAGAGTGTGTGTTTTAGTGAGGTGAGTGTGTGCAGATGTGTGTGTGTGTGTGTGTACAGTACAATGCAAATAGCATATAATAGCAAATAGGCAGTAACTAAGCTTTTAACTACACAGATCACTGAAATCTTTTGGAATAAAAAGAAAAACATTTAGAATAAAAAAAATTTGAAGGTGATAGATAGATAGATAGATAGATAGATAGATAGATAGATAGATAGATAGATAGATAGATAGATAGAGAGAGAGAGAGAGAGAGAGAGAGAGAGAGAGAGAGAGAGAGAGAAAAGAGGGACAAAAAGCCAAGAAAGTGCAGGTGCTCATTAGTGCTAAACTATAAATGACCTCATTGGTCCATAAACCATAATTTTACTGGACGGTGGACAATATGTCCTCATGTAAGAGGTTAAAAATGTATCTTCCAAAGAGACTTTTAGAAGTGTTATGAACTCTCTATTAATAAATACATCCTGATACTCATGAATCGTAATCATAGATTTAGATTATGATCAGTCTGTTAACTCTGTGGTGGGGTTGGGGGTGGAACACAATGAGGGTTTTTTAGGGTTTTTTTGCTATTAATTTAAGTAATTCTAACTAAAAGAGATACATCAGTCACTGTGGCTGACCACACACACTCCTCACACGCACTGTTTAGCCTCCTGTCATCTGAGAATCGTTACTGAAGCATTCTGGCCTTCACATCTAGATTGGGAAAGAGTTTCATCCCTCAAGCCACTGGGTTGCTCAATACAAAGGAACTGGTCTGACTCTCTCACTCTCACTCTCTCTCTCTCTCTCTCTCTCACACACACACACACACACACACACACACACACACACACACACACACACACACACACACCTATTTTGCATTTATGATTAGATGCAAGTGTGCACTTTATGCAGTGTATTAGTTATTTTTGAGTTCATTTATGTTCATTTCAATGTATGCCATATGGCTGAACTGACAATAAAAGCCACTTAACTTAATTGAAGACATCTAGTAGAAGAGGTTTCTTTCCATCTCCCAAAAACGTGGACTGACGTTTCATGTACATCCCAATGTATTTCTGCTTCATGGGCAGAGTTTTTAGGATTACTGTAGGTCTGAGTCCAACCTGAACAGGATCAAATGCTTACTGAAACTGAGCGAATGAGGAACTGAGTCAGAAACCACCTAAAAAGATTTGGTCATGCTTGGAAATACATGACCAATAGGTAAACTTTTTACCTCCTTTATAAGAGGTCAAATTGTTTTTCATTCTTCAACCTGGATAAGCATGCATTACATTTCCTTAAGTCACTTTTGCTCCATGATAAACAAAAATGAGAATTAAACCATACAAATGAAAAAAAAACCCATAAAATACAGCATTTTATTGATCAGAATACTTTAAATGCCACTGAGTAAAAATGTGCTAATTCTAAAAGATTAAAAACACTAAAAAAGATTTGAAAAAAAAAAAAATCATTCGCATCGTGACCGTGTTAATGCTTTAATGTACCCTTGTGAACTATTATATTCTAATAATCGAGTGCACAGTAAATGAAACATGCTTTCAACATGATACGAAAAAAAGATATCAAGTACTTTTCAGGAGTATTCACATCTTAAATCTGTATTTTGCTGGGCTTTGGTTCAACTTTCGATATCATTTCTCAGGAAAATTGGCGCAGCAGTCCCGGGTGTGAGCGAGAGGGGGCGGTACACACGTTTCTGTACCACTAACACAAGCTATATCTGCTAAGTACAGCAGTGCAGAGTTTATCAGCAGATAATCTACGAGCAGAAAATAAATGCTCACTATAAAGAGACCGGTGTGGGAGAGGTACTTGATTACAGATTAAGAAGTACCTTCTTTTGCAAACCACATGAAATTCTAGGCAAGATTCGTTTTGAGTCAAGTGGACGGAGGGTTCGATTTATAGATGAACAAAAGGTTATCTCACTTCTTTACATCAATAAGTAAATAAAAATGGTAATAATTACAGTATGGTAATGTAAGAATTACAGTATGTTAAAAGGAGCTTCATTAAATGAGGTGCTATAAAACAAAAGGCTCAGCAGTGCAGACCGAATTGGAAATAACTCACTTGGTATAAACAAGTCTATCTTTCCAGAGCATTGTTATCTACAAGAAAAGCATTTATACAGAAACAATGGATTAATCACCACTTTATCTGAACAAAAGTCGCCTAGCCACAGAGCGCTGAATTCCCAGGGTGAGTCTGGGGATCAATTTACTCACTCAAGTTCTTGAGTAAACTCAGTGACTGCATACGGCAAATTTGGTTAAAGAAGAAGGAAACCAGATTAAGTGCATCGTATAATAATAATAATAATAATAATAATAATAATAATACACATCTAATAAATAATGACTTCAATACAAGATAAATAAAATGTAAGAATAAAAAAAAAAAAAAAGGCCGCCTGAGGCGCCTTCACAGTATAAACATGGAGATATGAATCTGTCTGCCCTCTGTAACCAAGAAATTCAAAAATTTTCTTTGTGGGTTCAACGAATGATGATCAGCTCTTCCTCTTTCCCACCAGAGTACCAAACCACGAAGCTTTTATGGCGCTTGATGGAACTTCTATCCCAAAGAAGAGCTTTTTCATCGCTAACAGTGGTACTTATCCTCCAGAGTTGAAACCACCAATCGAATGCTACCTTGTAGAACGATTCAATTCAGATGATCCTCCTGTGTACGTGCAACTTCTCGTGAAGACTCATATCTTCCTAGTCCTCTTTTTGAGCAATACGTAACCGACGATCATCCCCACGGCCAGTCCGACAAAGGGTCCAATGATCGCCCAAAATGTGGTATGATTTCCGTCTGTCAAAGAAAACATGAATTAGATAAAAACTAAAACATTTTTTTATTGATTAATTATCTGATGTTGTATTCAATAAGCAATTCTTATTGCTGATACTGTTTGAGTTATTGCCAGACTTGATCTCCATTTCTCATCAGGCACACCGGCCTTCAAACATGGCCATCCTGGGAGTCCACATTAATACGTTTTCATTTAAAAACAGATGCTTTACCCTCTGTTTTTTGACCTTCCGTCCAGGCTTTTCTAATCGTTTTTAAAACCGAAGTGTGGACTGTGGCTTTCGAAAAAACAATGGTGTATTTTTGGTCATTGCCGAGACATTTCAAAGAGCTGGAAGGTAAATAAACGCCAGGGGGAATTGATCTTTGGCTCAAGTGAGTACAGGCCTGTAAGCGTGTTCAGACGTTTCATTGTGGATGAGCAACTTTTGGGAAACGACTAAAAACTCAAGTGTGGGCGAGTTTTTTTTTTAACCAAAACTGCATTTTTAAATGTATTCGGATCAGCGTAGACGTATCCTTAGACGTTCTGTCACCCTTGTACTCAATAGTCGCACACGTTTCCAGTTACACGCTCACCCACAGCTACAGGACTTTGATTCATTTGTTTCATTAGGCTCACTGCGAAATATATACGCTCAGATGCTCCTCTGTCACTTACCAAACCTTACCGAGCGTTTCGGGCTCGTTTAATCTGTCATAACATGCAAATCAAATCAATCAAATCAAATATTGGCACCTGTCCAGCATTCATTACTTGACTGTTATATTTTAGGTTCCTATACTGTGATCTAAAATCTGTTGAGAGACAATCTATACACATAAAGCAAAAGTTACTTAAAATAAACTCGGCCTCATCCAACGCATTGCTTTCAAGCGAGTTTCCAACCAAAGTATGAGTCAGACTGTGTGGGTGACGTACAGTATCTTATCAGATTTGTAATGCATGAAATGCAGCACTGGATGAAGCACTTAAACCAGTTCAAAGAATCCAAAGGTCAAAAGGTGTTGATTGATTTGCTGTAACTGCAGCTTTTACAGTTCAGTCTGTAAGGTGAATTTGACAGTTTTTCTCAGTTGCTATGAAGCATTTCTCAGATCAGAAATGAAATTCTCAAAACTACTTGTTCAACCTCCACATCATCTAGTCATTTGTGCTCATCATACCATCAAAGTGAAGGCTTTTGTACATTCATTTAGTTGATTGTGTACACGTGTCTGCTGTTTCCTCCATTATCAGTTGTTTGGCGTGTTGTTAAAAACGTATTATACTGATTTCACCTGAATAAATTTTAACCCCCAAATCATCTCGCCATCATTTCATTGCATACGTCATTGAATGCAAAATGGTTAAACCAGTTGTCATCATCTGTCATCTAAAATTCCTATTAAACTGTTTTTGGTAAATGTGTTGAATTGAAGAATTGTGCAGATGAATCTTGAATGTCACTAATAAAGGCGAGTGAACGCCACCAACCAATAATCAACTTGTTCTCTATAACAGGTCAAAGGTGAATCTTGTGAACCTTCAATTGTCAACAGAGCAAAACACAGAATTACAATTTCTGAAAATGGATGAACAACTAGGAAACAAACAGACACTATTACAGTACAGTAAAAGTGTGAATCCTGTCCGGTCTCATGTAAACAATATAAATCAAATATCTGATCAAATAAATACATCTGTGCTGCTGAAACTCATAGATGCCACACAGGAGAAATTCAACTTTGTGCATTTTCAATCACTGGGATCCAAACCGTAGTTTATATCAAGAAATCCTGAAACTGCAGCGTCATACTGACAGCAGAAATAAACATTTTGACGATGCTGTTTGTGAACAATGAAAAGGACTTTTCATCCTGATGGGAATGAGATGTTCATGGACAGAAATATTTACTTTTGGGAGATGAACTAAGGATTTTGAGAAAAGTTCAGACTTTTGCAAGAAATCCAATGTGTTGTGCTGTTTGTACACACTGTTTTGAGAAATGCATTTTACTGGTTTTCATATATTAAAGATAAAATAAAAATGCTCCAAAGCAGCTGAGAGAAACTAAAGAGAAAAAAAGTTTTTTGTTGTAATAGAAACAGCAGGCATGAAGAGAAAGAGAGAAAGAGAGAGATTTCTATATTCGGGCTAATTGATAACATAAAACCGGAATTATTATAAAAAAAACGAGAGGTAGAACACTTTTATTCAGCAATATGTACTTTTAAAGCATGTTCATTTGGGGATTTTTTTTCTTGTATTTCTGAATTTTTAACTTGTACTTTAAGTAATTAGTACAAATTTGTACCTACTACATTGTAAGGCATTGAATCACAAAATTTCAGAAAGTTTCTCTCTACATTGAGGAGAATAACCAAACTGCATTAAAAGATGGCATGGCGTTCCTCAGACCTCGGCGGTTTTGGTGAAAGTGTATGTGGTCTGTAACAATAGAAAATTCTCTCCTTAAATAGGAGACTTTAAATATAAATCTCATAAATCAGTATTATTACTCAAATGCATTCAAAGCATCTATTCAATTACTATAATTTCAACTATAAAAGTAGTACTGGTAGTTTCTACTTTTAGAAGTACAAGAATATTATTCACCACTTGTTTACTGGATGTTTTAAAACATCAGATGAGATTATAAATGGATCAAAATTATGGAGTGTTTACTGAAAATGTACTGTTATCTAAAACAGATCTCCGGAGTGTTTTTTTTTGCCTGCGTATTGATTATTTTCCTATAACAACATACCAGTTTTATTCTTCTATTTTATTATTATTATTCAACTTTAGAAGTAGTAGCTCCATAGTTAGGGCTTTGGGTAACTTCAGAAGGTTGGTAGTTTAAGCACCAGCATTGCCAAGCTGCCACTGTTGGGCCCCTATGTAAGGCCCTTAACCCTCTCCACTTCAGGGGAACTGAATCATGGCTGACACTACGCTCTGACCCCAGCTTCCTAATCCTTTTTTGAAAGAAGAAAGGATATCACTGTAATGTGAAAAGTAAAAAGCCTCTCCTCACTTAACCTCTTAAAATTCTTAACCTCTTAGATACTGTTCCTTTTCCTCACTGATAATTTATAGTTACTAAAGTGAATGCTTAAGAGAACTGAAACAGCACAGAACAGATCTTACCCACCTCGAGGTTTAACTCGAACAACAAACATTTTGCTGACGCTGCCGATTTCATTTGACGCCGTACAAGTGTAGTTCCCCGAACCCACAGACGATAAGGGAAGCACTGGATGGCCTACATTAAACTCCTTCTGCAGAGATGATGACCATGTATAACTCGGAGGAGGATTTGCCTCCACTGTGCAATTCATCATGCCATCTTCACTTGTCTCGTTGAAGATCTCTACTACACTGGTGACCTGTGGACTGTCTGAGGAAAGCACAAATGTACATCACAAATCCAGCAATAAGTAAAGGATTGTGTTGCAGTTTGCTAAGTGGTTAAGAGCTTAAGCAAAGACGTACAATGTACAGTAAGGCCGAGAACCTGTGATGCCATTTTGGAAGACGTTTTCACCCAACCCAGTTTCAGCTCTGCCTCACACCTGTAACGAATGCCATCATCGGCTCTGCTGAGGGATAATTGGAACCTAGTGGACTGGTTCACCGGAGTTTTGGTGGAGTCAGAAAACCAGGTTTTGGCTACCAGATGTTGTCCTTTGTACCAGTTCACGGTGAGGAGGTGAACAGGAGCGATATTGTAAACGTCACACTGGAGTTCATACGGTTTGCCTTCGATCATTGGCCCTCTGTGACCCGCGGTGCTGACGGACACTCGGTCTGGAAGCTCTGTCGAGCGAGAAAAACATTCATGTTACACATTGTCCACATCGGTACAATGAAGAACAGATTGAATTGATGTGTATCCTACCCTGATACCCGCATTGATATTTAATAACACAATTTCATACTAAAACTAAAAGCTCTTTAACTGTAATTGAATGGAAAGATTTCAAAAACAGAGCAATTCTTTGTTAGAGACTAGAAGACTAGAAGACAAAATTAAAAATAAACTCATCAATGAGAACTTTCACAGCAACGAGGTGAATCCTTATAATTCAAATGATCACATTGTTATTTGTAAATGATGTATTAATTTTACTTACACTTACAGAGAATCATAACATAGTTTAAAGTTTATAGTAATAAAATATGTGGAAAAGGTCGAGGGGGTGAATGCTTTAACAAGATTTTGTACAAATTACTTTGAAATGTTCATTTATAGCCTTTTATCAAAACTTACTTTTCTCTTTGTGTTTTCTTAGAAAATCTAAATTGCTTAATTTATCAATGTCTGTGCAAAAAGTGCTGGGTGATAATGTGATAATGATTGAGAATATTGAAACTGTTTTCAGGTTTTCACCATGTTTTATCTATAAAATGCCATATCTTCACCATTTTTTTTCTCGAAAGCATCAGTTTGTAAACATAAATGGAAAAATCGGACAAATTCCATGAAAATAGATTTTTACAGGTTAATTCTTTTTTAAACTGCAACACTACTGTACTTCTGGCAGCTTGTTATAAGTCCTGTATGTCATGATACACTTATTGGGGTTTGTGGGAATGTCCAGAATTGTTTTTTTTGTCCACCACAAACAGCAGATGCTCATTTGAATAACTAACAAAGAGGCTGTGTGTCAAATGCACTGTTTTGTTTTAAGTAGGTTACGTCGATTTGAGGAATATCAGCTGGTCTCACAAGTTGACACTGTAATTGGTTAAAGCTTATTTTTTCAATCGCAATGTAATGATTGGCAGTATTTTATTCATATCTTTGGAGTATAATCTTATCTTATCGATTCGAACTGACTCCTCTAGGGGGGCTTTCCACTAGACTGGAGTGTGGCTGTGTTCATTCAGTTACAAGAGTATTAGTGAGTTCAGATAGTGCTTTTGGGTGAGGAGCACCCTCATGGTGTTCAGTGGGGTTGAGGGCAGGGCTCTGTGCAGGGCACTCGAGTTCTTCCTCTCCACTCTTAATACACCATGTTTTAATGGAGCTTTGTGAGGTCATGCTGGAACAGTGTTTGAGCCTTTTGGTTCCACTGAACAACATATTCTTTTGAAAAGAGAAACTACATAAAGGCGTGATGGTCCGATGCCTACATTTACTGTAGTCATATAGTGTTTTTTAGTTATAATCTTCCACCCATTATTTTAGTGTAAAGAAACAGCTTCTTACTGTAAACAGTTACAGGGAGTTTTGTTTGACACTGCCATGCCGACGTTTTGAGGAAGCAGATAGGCTGTATGTCCCAGTGCACGAGGCTGTCCAACTTCCAGGTGACGAGCTGGACGTCTTCGATCATGTCCACTGCTCCCTGTGACGCCTCCCAGCCCATGCCTGTGTGAACACTTGGAGTCGCAGTCAAACAATTGGCTGAGGCTGAATCTCCATACTCCACCAGCAGTTCAGTAGGCATGAGCACAAGGTCACAACTGACTTCTAGAAAAAGAATCAAAAGCATTGATTTATTCCTAAGAGTTGAGCAGTGGTGGACAAAGTGCACAAACCATGTACTTTAGTAGTAGTAGTAGAGATCCAGTAAAAGTGCTCTCTTTATAGTCAAGTCAAGTCAAGTCAAATTTATTTATAAAGCACATTTAAAAACAACAGCTGTTGGCCAAAGTGCTGTACAGAATTTAAGCATATAATAAAATACAAAATACAAAAAATATCAAAGTCAACATAGGACACGGCAACAGATATTACACTAAAGTTATTCCAGTGTGCTTATTTATGATCATATGCAACAGTAAATAAATAAGTTTAATTTCAATTGAGTAAAAATACAAAAGTAAATCAACTCAGTTTATGTTAAAAAAGACTCTGTTACTCTCAGCACAACAGTCTATTAATAGAATGATATTAATTACTCAAACACTGATTGATATCGATTCAAATCCAAAAACAGTCTTTTTAACGTCTTCAAAAAAATCGCAGAGTCAGGAGTTTCTTCCATCATTTAGGGCTCTCAAAATGTTCTGCTTGCTGTTGAACTGATGCTGAACTGTATGTTTTTGCTAAGTATTCAAACCAAGCGGCCATCAAAACAAGTTTAAAGTTTATTTCTTTAGCGCTTTTCACAACGGACATTGTCTCGAAGCAGCTTTGTCAGAATTTAAAAATTAAAGTAAATTGTGTGTATTTATCCCTGATGAAGCCTGGGGGCAACTGTGTCAATGAAAAACTCCCTTAATGGTATGAGAAAAAAACTTTGAGAAGAACCAGTCTCAAAAGGGGAACCCATCCTCATTTGGGTGACATCAAGAGTGTGATTATAGTCTTTAAAACAATACAAAACACCACCATGAGTACCACGAGTGTGTGTGATTATGAGTAATGTCCTTTCTACAGTCTTTTACAGTCAGTTTGATGTTATGGAACCAGGAGCTACTAAGCAACTCATAAAATAGTTCAACATTTAAGATCATCATAGATTCAACACCTGCTTCTCCATGCCAGAGTCTTTAAACATTCAAAACAGAGCGCATGCTCTACCCTAATTGGTGGCATATGAACGTGATGAAGTGCTTTATTACATATTATTCATTGAGGAAGTATTAAACAGGGTAATTAAATCTCATTTTCCATCTTGGATGTTATATGATATTAAATTAAAATAATTTGTCTTACAGCATATTCGTGAAAGTACTAACTGTGTAATATGAAATATATGTAGTGTGTTAACAATATATATAAATAGATATAGATATAGAGCTCTGACCTCAACTCTACTGAACACCTTTGGGATGAATTTGTTTGCTGACTGCACCCCAGACCTCCTCACCTCACCTACATCAGTACCTGACCTTACTAACAGCCTTGTGGCTGAATGAGCACAAACCTCCACAAGCACACTCCAACATCTGGTGGAACATCTTCTCAGAAGAGTGGAGGTTACTATAAATGAGGAATGGGATGTTTAAAAAGCACATACAGATTTTAGTGTCTGGTGTCCACAAACGTTTGTCTATATAATGTATGTTTGATTGACTGAATAATTAGATTGTGCTGTTATATATAATAATAGATTTTGTGATGAATAAATCGTAATAAATGATAAAGCGGTGAGATGTGGTCTGATGTGAAGCACAGTTACTTTCTGCAACCTGAAATTTATGTTTAAATTTTCAATTTTCAATTTTTTTTTTTTAAGTTTAACACATGATAATTTTTTTAATAAACCTTTATGTTAATTGGATTTAATGTGGTTAAAAATGTGTCGGCAAAAAAAAACCTCCCAGCAAGCACCCTGGCCTACAAACACAGCCAACAATGACATCAAACCTGTGCCCAATAACACACACACACACACACACACACACACACACACACACACACACACACTCTTAAAAAGAAACCCTGTTTCACTTAATAAATGCAAAGTATTTGTAAAGTGAAGCAGAGATGAGCTCAATCATTAATTCGGTCATGTAGAACGTTGAGAGATGTAGTCTGTGATGGCTATATTTGTAGGATGTTTACTGTAAATTGAAAGTGTGGTATATGTGCTTTATGTGTTTTTTCTTCTGAGATCTTTCACGTTTTCACTTGTTTCAATTAAGAAAACCAGGAGAAAAAATGTAGCTTGTTACAGCAAAACTTTGTTCTGAGAAAAGTGATTGCTGCCACTGGAAACTGTTTATCCACTAATTATTGTATTAAAAGCTACATACAGCATTTACAATATAATATAAACCTGAGGTTTGAATTGCTGTCATGGCGGCTGGATGATTAATCAGCGCCTGGGTTTTGACCAATCAGAATCAACCATTCAGCAGCATTGTGGAAGAAGACACACATGAATACCTTTCTTACCTGTTTTGAGATGAATAATATGTCATAAAAAAATCTCTTCAGCTTCTGGAGGACATTTTCATAATACATACACTATATACACAAAGGTTTATGGACACCTGACAAAAAGATTGGGTTGTGCTTTGTGAACATCCCAGTCCACATTTACTTCCCATTTGCTGTTATAATAACCGTCACTGAGGAGGCCTGGGGTGAAGTCAGAATTTATCCGAAAGGTGTTCAATAGGGTTGAGGTCAGAGTTCTATAGCAGGCCACTCAACATCTTCCACTTCAACCCATGTAAAGTATATTTTCATGGGTTTCATGGCTTTGTGCACAGAGACATTGTCATGCTAGAACAGGTTTATGTCTTCTAGTTTAAGTAAAGAGAAAAGTTAATGCTACCACATTCTAAGACATCCAATACAATTGTGTCCAACTTTGAGCTAACAGTTTTGAGAAGAATCACATATGACTGGTGTCCTAAAACCTTTTGTCCAAATAGTGCAGTATGAAAGGTTTACTAACAGTGTGCCTTTAAAGCCAAGATTTTCTGACAAAAACCTTGAAGATTTAAACATCAGCGAATTAGTACTCTGGGGTTTTTGGAGTAAAGTAATGATACCTGTGTTTTGTGACGTAATTTCAACCATTGACAGAATATTGTTTAATAATTGATCTATTTTGTGACATTATATTTTGCCATGGCTGTTCTTTTCACATAAACCTACCATTGCTTGACATTCTTTGTATAACATCATTTAATATACCTGAAAAAAATGTATGGCATCATTGGGAACACAAATGAAAGTGCATTTGCAAACTGACAGAAACGAGCGTCGTGGCAACGGTTGTATATAAAAAAAAGGACTGTTTAATTTTAAAATAGAAGCATTTACAAATAAAATAAAAACAAAAAAACATTGAAAAAGCACAATATGTACATATATACTGTAATTAAATAGAACTAAATAGTGCTGGAGCAGTAGACATGTTTTATCAAAAGCGTTCAGTGTACACGGAGAATTTACATTTACACAAAGGCAGGAGGGAAATGACCTTAGGCATTGTCTGGAGTCATTCAACTAATCAGAGCACCACTTCCAGTACTTTAACACTGATGATAGACATTTTGTTGCGGTTGTTCCTTCTAGCTTGCTGCATGTTAGTCACGAGTGCAAATTGTTTCTTTGGGACATTCAGAACTGAAATGATATTTTAACATCTATATACTGTACATGAGAAAGAATTGAACACAATGTAATATCTGCAAATGTACATTTTATGAAAATAAATATCTGATCAGTGGTTTTTTTGTGTTTTTTTAGGCACTGTGTTCAATAAGAGGTATTAAAAAAAAACCCTATAAGCATTTATCCTGGCATTAATGCATGTTACACAGTTTAGCAGTGTTATAATCTATGTAATTCCGTTGCAAATGATAATAAATGACGAACGGCAAAATAAAAAAAATTAAAATAAAAAAAGCTCTGAATAGGTCTTCAGTAGTTCTTCATTACTGACACAGTAATAAACAGTAGTTTCATTTAGATGGACTCATCTGACATGGCACAAGATCCCCCATGGTCTGATAGATGATTTGCATTAATACATGAGAGGCTCGATATGTAAGGATGATGAATTATCAGGGGAATTTAAACAGGCCGGCGACGCTCCGGTGGGAATTCGCTCCGTAATCATCAATCCGTAACAGTTTGCACGAAATCCCAGAAGTCTTTATAGTCCAAAAAAAACTAAAAATTCACTAAAAGCACATCCTACACAATGATCTTCTTCATAGGAATCGTGTTGTCTGTGCCGTTCTGTGCTATGTTGCCGTTCTGATCATTGGGCTTGGCGCCCTTCACGATGTAGACGCCCATCTTGTTGTTTTTGTAGTAGATGGAATAGATGATGACGAAGGCGACTAAGATGATCACCACCACGAGCGCAACAAAACCTGCGATGAGGGGCAGGTAATCCTCTGCGTCGAGAACGAGACCCAAAAGAAAAAAAAAAACAGAAACAGTTGCAATTTAAGTGACTACTTTTTTTTTTTTTTTTTCGATTTTAGAATTGACCCAAAGTTGTATCTGGATCAATGTGCTTTGGACTAAACGTCCCTCTGCAAAAGCAGGCAATAAAAGCTAGAGCAATAAAAGGTAGTGTAGTTCACCATGAATAAACATGAAGCAGGGAGAAGGTATATGGTTGATGGCATACATTTAAGCGATGATGTAATGGCAAAACGTTAAAAGTCTCAGTAAATTACGTCACAAGACACTTTGTAGGTATCATTACAAATTATAAATGATTGTAGCACAGGGGGCGTGGTTGAGCACCGGTTTGTGAACGGAGGGTGGAGAACACTCCTGTACTTCACACAACTGTGCGTGGGTTTAATGATGTCTTCTCTTTGTAAATTTGTTTTACCGAGTGTTCATTTTACTTTTAGTGTACATTTTTTTGGTAGTTTTATCTACCACTTTGTCAGCAAAACTAAATATTACGGGACGAATTGTGTATCATGAAAATGTCTCCATGTGTAATTTTATAGTGAGTATTTTTTTCCCATCTCGCTGACTGCTAAGTGCCACATTAATGAGAGCAATAGAGAGGGAGGAAAGGCGGAAAAGAGAAGACGATAGAGAAGGCTGAAAGCTGCTACAATGCTCCTGGAGATCTAACACACATTATCCAACTATTCAAAGAATATCACATAGCATAGATAAATAATCTGTAATATTTTCATAACTATATCACAAATATTAACACCAGTGTATTTTAGCAGTATTCATTAGAAAATCCACTTTAACACATTAAGACACTGAAATACAGCAGATACTTTTTATGTTGCAAGTTCTTGTAAAATATAGCGCAATTCTTTGATAGTAAACTCTAATGCAGCGATCTAATGCACCTAGCCTTGTGTTCTAGGCCCTCAAGAAGTTTCACCACATTTTGAACAAATTTAGCTCCAAATCCATTCATTCAACTACCTTCCTGTGACAACCTTCTTTCTGGACTGTTTTATAGAAGATACGTGGCTGAATACAGTCACCAACGGACTTCCCATTGAGCAAACCATCTGCATGAGACGCCATTAGGATGCAAACTGCATGCCCCATGCTGATGATAGCTAAATATGTGGGGGTTTGTTCCATATGGCATATAAAGATGTCATTTAAAAATCCTGAAGCAGTGTATCCCCTCTATCAAGTCCTATCATCTCTTCTAGTACTCACTATATATAGATCCCGTTCCAGGGAACATTAAGAACAAACAAAATTTACAAATCTAAATGAACTTGCATGAACTGGCTTGTTGTTTGTTACCAGGTTCTCAATGGCTTCCATACTGAAAGAGTGACAGCCTTGTGATATAATATTTGTTGAAATAAAGAGTATTATTACCTTTCATATCTACAATGACCTTTTTCTTGGCTGTCCCAACAGAATTGCTTGCAGTGCAGGTATATTCCCCGGGACTGTCTATAACTGTTTGGTTTCCATGATTGGTTTTATTGTTGAAGCTCCATGTGATAGTGGGCTCTGGAAAACCACTGGCCTCACAAACGAGCTTCTCCGGATAGCCTCGAAACAGCGGGACCCGAGCCGGAAATTTTGTCGTTATAACCGGTATGGCTGCAGCAAAGAAAACAGCAACATGAAAATTGTTGAATATGGATATGTGGCATAATGCAAACGAATTACCTAAGCCACCGTTCGTGAATTTAGCTATTCTCTGAAAGTGAGAACTTTTTTAATGAATCAATACTAACCATAAACCTCTGCGTTGTAATTAACCTTGAAAAATTTGGTCAAATTTGATCCAAAATCCAACTTTGCTTCACATGTATACGAAGCACTGTTTCTCCTTAGAGTAATATTGAGGGTCAAGGTTTTATTATCCGGATTCCGTGTTGTGGGAAATCGGTTACTTTCCACTAGGACTTTTCCTTCGTACCAGTTCACAATGAGCGACTGAATGGGTGCAACATTTAGAATGTCACAACGGAGTGTTAAGTTATGGCCTTCGATCATCGGCCCTGTGTGATTCACAGGGCTGATGGACATCTTGTCTGGAAGCTCTGAAAGGGAATATTAAAATAATTACACACAGCAATAAAACACGGCTTAAAAGTTAGTAAACTACATGATAATATTAGAAATATAAGAAATCACACTTACTGTACATGCTAACACTGATATTTTTAGTACAATCGTCAAGTCCCACGAAATGTCCGTAACATGATGCCTTAACATTCCAAGCCGGGAGATTAACAACCGAGGTAGGGTTAATGTCCAAGGTGCTCCCGTTATACGTTTGGTTTAAATATTCCCAACTCAATGTTGTATTAGGCACAGATGAATGACATGTAAATGTCACGTTAGCAGATGTGTAGGGAAACACGCTCTCTTGTGGAGAGATCCAAAGTGGACATTTGGCTTTTGCACCTGCATTGAAACAAAAAAAATAATATCTATATATTGAAATCTGCATTTCTTTACCGGTTTTCCGCTTGTGGGGGGTATTACACAAACATGCAGAACATGAGCTCAGTGATAAGGCGTGCCCCAGGAAGGAAACCCCACTTACACTAAAAAAAAATGGCTCCAGTGCTTCCTTTACATTCTTCACTGGAATATATTCTCATCACTTCTCAGACCAAGAGCACTATGTTCTGCATAATGCATATTAAATATTTAGTTTAAATTTCTTTTTCTTTTTTTGCTTTAAATGAGGAAATACAGTGTTGACTAAGGTTTAATATTTGAGGCAAATCCCATTCATATGTCTAGTCCAAAAAAAAAACGTTTAAAAAAAAAATGTGTGCTGTTATGACAAATAAGCCATGTGTTGAATATGTTCCCATATACTGTAAACATAATCTCCAGCAAATAATCCTCCATTCAATTGTTAATTCTACCGGATATACTGTATGCAATGAAATAATGTGTTTTAAAGACTAAAAGAAAAATAATCCATCCATATTTCACACGATTACTCAACATCTAGTACTATACTTGATTTAGCTAAAAAAAAAACTGTCTGCAAAAATACATTAGTAAAATAAACGTAAAAATAAAAATAAATTTTTGTCAATGCCTACAAAGAAATAGATTTGTATTATTTAAAAAATGTATAAAATATATTATATACATTACTAGTTATATAAAAGTCACCATACTACCAATATTTTGGAAAAATGTATCGTGAAAATTATTCATCATGATATTTATATCATATCGATTTATCGGCAAGCCCTATTTAAATGCCAAAATTTGTGTATAGTCAAGATGGAAAGGTTTTTGTCAATCTTAAAGACTAAAGATCAATTGTGTCACCACTGGCAAGAAAATCTTTTGGTTTACATACAAAACATACTCCAAAAGAATCACTTGTTAAAAAAAGTTTTTACACCATAATTATGTTCCCACCAGATAAAACCATTGTTCTGAACACTGCTGTACTTTTTCAAGCTGCTAGTGTCGTATCATCGATACATTTTTTAATCTTTAATCTATATTTTGTGTTCAATTTGAAAAGAAATAATAGGTCACCTGAATTTTACCTAAAAATCATCATGTATAGATGGATTTCCTTTAGTTAAAATGATAATTATTTTTACAGCATAGAAACCAAGAGTATGTACCATTTGTAACAATGTTTTTGTTTTGCAGTTATGTAGTAAGATTCGTCAATAATCCCTAATTATCAACCTCGAATTATTTTTACTCCCGAGATAAAAATGTGAAACTTTTCCTAGTGTGTTGTGGAATCTGGTCAGGTGTGGTCCATGTCTCTGGTGGCTGGAATTTTTTATATTTCCATGATATGCTTTGCTCTGCTTCTTTGGTGAAGGTTTGCCAGAGGCTTTCAGAAAAAAGACAGTTGAAAAATGACTTGAAATATGGGCCATGAACAGGAAGAAATTCCTGCCGCCAGTATCGTAATGGTTTACACCAAGCATCGTTTATGTGTATGTAACATCTTTATGAGCGATGCTCGGATTACAGATAACGCATAAGAATGACTTTCTGTCTTGAGTGTACTGCCAGTCACACCCTTTATCAGTTCAGCGATAAATTTCAGTCTTCAATATCCTATTTTTCCGTCTATCTTTTCTCCTGTGGATGAAGGCAGCTTCAATGAGCAACTTGTTTGTTCATGAGCTTGTAAATGGATGTAATGAAGTCAGTTGCATGTGTGTGTTTTATAAATTGTGTCCGATTACAATTATTTGCTGGATCTTTTCCAATAGAAATCCCATTGATAGTCTTGTAGACCATTTAAATTAGTTACAAAACAAAAAGGTAAATTATTCTCTAAGGTAAAGGGGACACATTGATGGTATTCTTGTTGGTACCAAGCCAATGACAAGTTACACTTTGGTACCGTTTCAAGAAAAATTGTAGAACCTTTTTTCCATTCTGTTAATCTAAAACTTAATTAATCAGCATAAAATAATCATTAATGCTCTGTGTGGTCAATAAAAAATATATTTTAAGATGGGAATTTGACACCAACTGTATCCAACACAACGGATATAAAGACATTATCAATTCAGGGACTCACGTAGATATTTTTTACTGAATTCAAACACTAAAACAGTCAATAAAATGCCTCCAAAGACTTTGTTTTAATCTATAGGTCAGGTTTCGACCTAAAAAATAACTTTTTACACCAAGAAAAAAAAAGAAGAGGAGGAGAAAAATGGGAATAAATATCGCCCACCGTTAAGCACAAAGCACAGCGTCAGCAGATCCACAAGGAGGCATGTCCCCCTGAACAAAATAGCCATTTCTCTCTCTTTCTCCGAAATAAAAGTGTAAACTTCAGTGCTTTGAGAGTTCCAGAGACACTACACAATGGGGAGAGGTTTGTCGGAGAAAATCCACCCTGAGCCATGAATAGCTTCCACTTATAACGCAGTATTCGGGGTTGCCAGGTTGTATCCGCTTACCCCCCGACCATACTTGAACCACTATTTGTGAATTTAAGTGATACCTCATTCAGGGATTTACAGGCATTGGCAACCAGATTGGTGGAACAACCCCCCCCCCCTCCCCCCGTCCTGACGCTCAATACAAAGTAACTTTAAACCAGCGGTATTCATCAGAAATATGTGAAAGGACCTACAAACTCCATCAGACTAAAGAGTCCAAAAACCATGACTGAATTCCAACGAGGGTTTATAATTAATCATTAGAAAATAAGTAAAAATAAATCATTTTTAAAACAAAAGTTTTGTTTTACCATCTCTCTCTCTCTCTCTCTCTCTCTCTCTCTCTCTCTCTCTCTCTCTCTCTCTCTAGCCCTCATTTATTTACTTTTACATTTTACATGTATGGCATTTGGCAGACGCCCTTATCCAGAGCGACACATTTATTTCATTCATACACTGAGCAGATATGGAATTAAGGGCCTTTCCCAGGGGCCCAGGAGTGCCAACTTGGTGTTTCTGAGACCTTCTGATCCAAAGTCCAATGTCTTAACCACTAAGCTACCACCATTTATCTATCTATCTATCTATCTATCTATCTATCTATCTATCTATCTATCTATCTATCTATCTATCTATCTATCTATCGATCGATAGATAGATAGATAGATAGATAGATAGATAGATAGATAGATTTACACATCTATTTTTTTATAGATTTACACATCTATCTATCTATCTATCTATCGATCTATCGATCGATCGATAGATAGATAGATAGATAGATAGATAGATAGATAGATAGATAGATAGATAGATAGATAGATAGATAGATAGATAGATGTGTAAATATATGTATGGACATACAGTATGGGGACAAGATGTCCTGACCTTTACATGGTGCTACTCAAAAGTGAATCAAACAAATCATACAAGACTCCAAATTGTAATAAAAAAAAGCAGATAAAAACATTGTCATAGCTACGATGTAATGGTCATTTGAGAAATACATTTTACAGCTGTTTTGCTGTAGAAAAAATGTTGTAGAAAAATGAAATAAAGCATTACAATGTTAATTTAGTATTTTATAACTTGGTTCATTGGCACTAATGATTCAATATTTTGGAAAATGTCACACAAACAGCTATAATAAAAAGCTGAAGTCTTACCTTGAATATCAACTCTGACCGTATGGCTTTTTTCTCTAAGATAGTTGTAGGCAGTGCACTTGTATGTTCCAATGTTTTCTTCACGAACATGTTTTATGTGTAGCAGGGACACGCCATCTTGGTGTACGACTTGCACATTAGATGTCTGATGATAGGTCCAGATGTAGCTGATCGGAGGATTGCCTTTAGAAGAGCATTTGAGATACACGTCTTCACCACGAGATACCTGTGCACTCTCCAGCTCTACAATGTCAGTTGGTGGATCTGAGAAAATTGGAATTGCACGATAATATTATAACATAACATAGCAATTTTTGAAGACTTTTAAAAATGTATAGACTTTTCCAAGTCTAAGCAATGGAGCTCAGTGAGTTCCAGTTGGGAAAAATGTAAACAGGAATGTAGCAAAATTGTCAAGATTTCAGGGCAACCAAATTTCTACCCAAAAGAAAAGCAATTGTTACGTAATGCATTGTAAGTTTGGATAACTACAGTTAGATTAGCTGGTGGATTCTAACAACCTTCTTTATTTCATCAAGAAAGCATTGAGTATTGAGAAATCTTTTACTTTTACTGATTTAATACAAATATAATGCAATTACTACTTGATAGTGACGGACAGTAATGATGTAAATGTAATTTGTTACTGTACTTAAGAATCTTTTTCACGTATCTGTACTTTACTGTCATATTTCCATTCGAGAAGACGTTTTTTAACTTTACTACATTTCAAAGTCAAATATGAGTGGATAAAATCTTAAACGTGTAAACACGCAGCAAACCACCAGCAGAGCGAGCGCTACGTTTTTAACTTGTTTTGATTGCCACTTGGTGATCGCTATTTAGCACAAACATACAGTTCAGTGTCAGTTCAACAGCAAGCAGAACATTTTGAGAGGAATAAATGACGGAAGAAACTCCTGACTCGAACTTGCCACAACAGCCGTGGCCTCATTTGTAAGATTTTTCTTTAAGCAGTTCAAAAAGAAGGTTTTTGGCTTATGATCATTTTAACAGATATCAGTCAGTGTTTGACTCATTAATATCATTCTATTAATAGATTGACAAGAGTCTTGTGACAAAAATGATAATATCACATTACAGTATAGCTATAATAAATCATAGTACTGTGGATTCTTAAGTGCATTTAAAGCAAATACTTTTGTACTTTTACTCAAGTGAAAGTTTAAATGGACACTTTTACTGGAGTATTATTTAACCCAGTGTATCTCTACTTTAACTTAAGTACATGTACTGTTCCTTTCGTATATGCTGTATGTCCGATACTAAGATAAGATTAAATAATCTAAACTACTAACTCATTCTAGAGAAAATGTTTTGGCGATATAGGCTCAGACTCCAAAAAAAAAACTATTCATCTTTTAGTCACTGATTTTATAAATTAAGTATATTTTAAACCTCAAAAAATATAAATGTTTTCCTTTTTTTTACTTGAAGCATTTTTACAAATCTTGATGGAAAAACAAAACAATTGGACACTTACACAAAACTTTGACTTCCAGTGTATGATTAACAATAGCGTTGCCATTGCTTGCTTGTAGAATGTATTGCCCTGCATCTTCCTTGAACATTTTATGAGGTATTTGTGATATATCCATATTATCCTTATACCATGTCTCTTCAGGTTTTGGAAATCCTACAACTGTGCAATTGGGAGTGAAATCATGGCCCTCTTCGACTGTATAAATTGGTTCACATGAAATTTCTGGTCCATCTGAAAAAAAGAAAAGAAAAGAAAAAGGTGAACGAGTGTACAATGCACTGCATAAATATCCACCCCACCCTTACATACAAAAAGTATGTATATAGACTTACACTTCACAACGACGTTCACGGACCTAACAATTGTGTCATTGATAATGATGTTGTATTTTCCATTTGAGGTCCTATTAAGTGGAGTGTTGCGGTCAACAATGTTCTTGTCTTTCTCCCAGTAATAAACAGGCAATGGATTTCCTGTTGCAGTACAGTAGCCCACCAGACTTTCCCCCTCCATCAGTTGCTCATCATCTTTACAGTTTGAAAACTCAGGTCCAACTAGTGGGTAAATAGAAACACAATCACATTAAGTGTTTTAATATGTTACAATTGCTTCACGCTAACATGTCAATGTAACTCAGTACTAGTTCTTAGTTTGATCAATTGAAAAGCATGTGTGATCCGGTTGGGTTGAACAATCTAACAAAAATCGATCTATACTAATAGTATTTAGGTTTGTTATTGCACTTTGCTTGCTAGTTTTGTTTATTTATGTACAATAATTTAGCTAGCAGTTCAAGCTTGGTTATCACTGCAGGCTGGTTACTTAGCTAGCTCTTTTGCTAGCTCTTTAGACGTGGCTGCAGGACAGCTGCTCCTTTTGTTATATAAGTGTAATATAAGTGGACTACATATACTGTCACGTCTTCTAAATTTGAGGGTCGTATTATTGGTAACACTGAAAAGGAGAACAAAGCAAGCATGCAGTTTAAAAAATGATTTGAAAGATGGGCCATGGACAGGATGCATGTGTGCAAACTAATGGCTCATAGGCTCAAAATAATAACACTTCTGAGTTTCTAAATAAGAGGAAAGAGGTCTTTGCACTTTTCCTTTTCCTATTTACCAGCTATTTTTTCTTTCTGTCTTACAAACTTAAGAAAAAAAAGAAAAAAAAGAGACATTTATTTAGCTGTTTAAGGCCAGGAAATAAGTTGTTTAGAGCATATCATGGAAAATTTAATGTAACTCAAATAATGTAATGTGTCATTTTAAATGTATATGAGGGATCATCACTTTGAGGTCATAGAGTTTTATTTGTATAGCGCTTTTAAAAATGATAATGTCACAAAGCAGCTTTATAGAAATTAAAAGATTAAGAAAACTATGTTTTAATTATTGGTGATAATATGATGTTACGTATTAATACAAGAAGAAAAACTTACAATGTACTGTAATGTTGAGAGGATCTGATGTATTTCTGGGAGGTGGTTGAGGTCCTTCTGGTCCCAGTTCCAGCACTGCCTCACATCTATACTGAACTCCATCATCACCTCTTTGTAAGGAGACCTGAAGTGTCATTGTTTCATTAACTGGAGTTTTGGGCTTTTCAGTAAAGTTGTCACTGGTAAAGTTATTACTGTGCACTAGCTGTGGTCCTTTGTACCAGTTCACATTGAGAAGGCGAACAGGAGCAACATTTTGAACTTCACACTGGAGCTCGTACTGATTGCCTTCAATCATTGGCCCTGTGTGATTTACAAAGCTGATGGACACCCGGTCTGGAGGCTCTGTTGAGAGAAACAAATCTCCTCTTTAAAAACAGAATGTGAAAGTTTCAGTTGTGAAAATGGTAAAGAATTATATATTTAAAAAATTATATTAATTCCCCAAAATTATTACTGAGATCAATCATTATTTCATCAAGTTTTTATCTGTGTTCATGCTTTAATGGTAGAAATAAATAAAATGTAGTATTTAAAAACTCACTGTATATAGTAACATTTAATACTGTGTTACATTGATCCTCCACATTCCCATTCTCAAGGATGAAGCAAAATGGCTTTAAGTCCCAGTGGGAAATGTTTTTGACAGTCCAGTCAATTGATTGGACACCAGCCATCATATCCACTCCGCCCTGAGATGCCTCCCAGCCCATGCCAAAATGTGTGACATTCGTGTTACATTTGACTGATGCGGGTTCCCCATATCGCACCACAATACTTGGTGGGTCAAACTGTAAAGGATTGTTAACACATTTACCTGTAAAAAAAAAATGAAACCTTATTAAAACCTGGGTATCAATCAAAAGACTTGAAGGATCACGAGAGCCTGCGTCGACAAATGCTGAATTCAATCAGTAATGAAATAGCGCCCTCACCTGGTTACATACAACAAATGTAATTTCTATTCATGTTACACGAATAACGCTTCACGATTTTGCGTGTCATAACCGTGACCATTTGCATGTCCAATTAAATACAGTGTCATTCTCATTTCTTGTCTCAGTTCATAATCTGACCTGGTTAATGGCGACTTGTACCTAAAAACTGCTGCTGCTGTGAAAGAGTTTTAAAGAGCCCGGATTCAAATGCTTGCATTACAAGCTGACCCACTGAGATTTGGAGTAGAAATGGGAAGGAGGCCCAGAAATCTATGAAACCCCCTTTTGCAATCCAGTAATCAACAGTCTTTCCCAGAAACTTTCATAATTATACTTATACAGCTACATTTCAGCTATGTTCAGGTATTTATTGAATTAACCCCAAAAGTGCTTGTTATCTTTTTTTAGACTGAATGAACACTGTTTCTGTTAATAAATATCACTAGTAATAGTCCTGAGCTTTAAAACAGACTGTAGATGTTTACACCCTGTAGGTGTTAAGACTGTAAGACTTTCATACAGTGGATGTTTATGAAACTCTTTGCTTTGACAGTTCATATGTGAAAATAAAATTTTTAACAAAGCTGGAGGTTTGCAGATGGCAAGAATTTAACCTTTAACATTAAAAAACTTTGATTTGCCAAAGAATGAAAATGAAATATAATATAATTTATATATAATATATAAAAACATGAAATTCTATGAAAACACCACGCCAATTCCAAACCATGAATCCATAATTTAACTGAGTGATTCCAGGTTCTTAAGTCCCATAATAGCTTGAACAGCTGTTCATGTCCACTGGATCTCTGATACTTACCAGGTAATTGTCGGAAAAAACATAATAAAGTGAGTACAATCCAAAGTAAGTCTTTTCTGCTCTTGTGGTCCAACATGTCTTAAGTAATCCGAGTAAAAACAGTCACTTTTGTTGCTGGTGAAAGATGCGCGTAACCGTGCGTCTCAGTGCGCGCTCTCCGGTGCGCTCCGCTGAAATGTCCACCTACTGCAGAGACAAGAGCTATGAGCTGGTTACAGGGGTTGCCAGATTGACAAAAATATTACCAGTAGGCTTGGTGTGTTCTCAGAATGATATAAAAAAAAAAAGCTCGAGTGAGACGCAGGTCTATTATTCGCCTGGGTAATATGGGAACGCCGGAGGTGGGTGTGAGGTGTAGGAGGGGCCAACATTCGCTCATCAAAAGAGACCAAAAGAAAATCCCCGTGAATCACAGTAATCAAAGTCCATGTGGGTGTGTGTGTTTGGGGGGATGGGGGTTTGGTTGTCTGTTTGTTTGTGTGTGTGTGTGTGTGTGTGTGTGTGTGTGTGTGTGTGTGTGTGTGTGTGTGTTTGTGTGTGTGTGTGTGTGTGTGTGTGTGTGTGTGTGTGTGTGAGTGTGTGGGTGGGTGTGTGTGTGTGGGTGTGTGGGTGTGTGTGCTTCAGCGAAACAATATCTGTCTACACAAGAATGTAATTTTAAACATTAGAAAGTCTTACTGAAAATAAAACTAAGTTCTATTGGCCTCATTCATTCATTCATTCATTCATTCATTCATTCATTCAGTCATTCATTCATCCATTCATTCAGTCAGTCAGTCATTCATTTAATCATCATTCATTCATTTATTCATTCATTTTTAACAGCAGGAACTTATCCTTGACCCAAGCGAGTAACTGATCCAGTCTGATCCCAGTCTACCGGAAAGCACCATGAACACACACACATTCACAAAACTATTCAAACCTTTGCTTGTAACTGATCAGCAGCTAGGATGAAACCTGAGAACCCAGAGTTAAAAGTAAAACAAATTGTTATGTTTATAATAGAAATTGTATTGGTTTTAATGGAAACCACATTCGTGCAATCATGTGAGTCTTTATTGATAAGCTGTTGCCTTCTACTGGTGGCAGGTTGTGTTTAGTGTATTCCATTAAGGACCAATAGAAAACTGTCTGCAATTTGTAGATCACACTTTGGAAAAGACATCAATATGGACCATTTGGACACCAATAAGCATCCAGATTCTATATGATTAATTTTCAGATTTTGTAATGTGTAATATAATTTATATATATGAATATATATATATATATATATATATATATATATATATATATATATATATATATATATATATATATATATATATATATATTACTTTAAAACATTTCTTAATGTTTGTATTTTATTGAAATAAATTTTTATTATATATTGATTTTTTTTGTTGTTAAATCAAAAAAACAAACAATGGTCAGGAAACCGTTGGATAATGTACATGTGCCTTTTTCATGTATTCTTTTATAAAAAGCATTATTAATTTTGAATTTGAAAGTAGTAGATATTAGAGGTAGTTCCTCTTGGTAATTTTTTTTGACAAGAGTGACAGGAAACATGCAGCTGCACAAAGAATGAGAGAACAGCACAAAAAGGGATTCTGATTCCTACACATTAAGAAAAAACTACCTACAGTTAGGGAGAGTAATGAAAAGGTGAGACAAGAAAAATAGAGTCCAGTTAATAATCTGTGTGAAAGGGCTCAGAGATGAGAGCAGGCAAAAAATTTGGCAACAGGAAAATGCCTCTGTTCCTGGCAGTCCTGAAACTAGCCACTCTGCTTTGATGATAATATCAGGAATGTTAGTGTTAAGATGAGGTAGTGGTGAAGATTAGCATTGTGCACAGACTTCAGTGGGCGTGAGTAGGGAGGATAGTGGTGTGAGTACACACGCTCCAATGGTGGAGGAGGTCTGTGAAAAAAAAAAATGGGCCGGGCTAAGA
Source organism: Silurus lanzhouensis (assembly GCA_039877035.1). Taxonomy (NCBI): domain Eukaryota; kingdom Metazoa; phylum Chordata; class Actinopteri; order Siluriformes; family Siluridae; genus Silurus; species Silurus lanzhouensis. Next base: position 319,876 of record JBCEWE010000323.1, on the reverse strand, counting down.
AAAATTTAGGGGCTACTATCCTGCCATCCTCCATCCTTCCTCCCTAAGCATGCCACTGTTATTGATATAGACATAATATATCTGTTATATACTGATGTTGGTGTTCTGTGTAAACATAGGTGGAGTTTTGCATTAATTTTTTCACAACTTCACAACATCATTTAGAGTGAAAGAGTTAGAGCATTTGAATAACCGAAATCTGATCATTTTTTGAATTTATGAAGAGGTTTCAAAATAAACATTTACATTTACAGCATTTCGCAGACGTCCTTATCCAGAGCGATGTACAAGAGTGTTTTAAAGTCTTTATCAATAACTAGGTCACTATAAAAATCAGTAGGTTGCAAACTTAGGATATCATCAGCTTAAACACTGGGAGGAATTATAGCACACTTTTCTTTTACGTGAAGACATAACACAAACAGGCAAAATAAGGAAAATACAGGGAACACAGGGAAAACACACTGACCTTTTTCTCCAGTTATAGTATAATCTTTAACCTTGTCTACCAATATTCAGCTCTGTTATATGGGTTATGAATATAAATGTGTTTGGAGTATTCAGTCCAATAGAAAATTACACACAGACATGAACATGAAATGAACAAAAAGGCCAGTACATATATATATATATATATATATATGTATGTTCATTTATAAACATCTGTTCATCTTGTTTAGAGGCAAACAATAAAAAAAAAGAGAAATGACAATTGTTTAAAAAACTATTTTATTGTTTATAATGTGTTCCAAGGGCAAGCCAAAATAGTTAATACTAACATATTATTACTTACCTATTAACATGTACATTTAACAAGTCTTAAAATTGCAAACTGACTGGGACTGGCTTGAAGTAAAACCTTAAGGTGGAAAAAAGTGACATTGAAATTAAATTGAAAGTGCAAAAACTACTTTAAATAAAACTGCTAAATTCAAACTTTTAAAATATTTTGTTAGTTTTTTTTTAACTTTTATAATTATAATTATATTGTTATAGTTCCCATTTCAACTATGAAAGCGTGACACTGTGTAAATAACTAGTCCTAGCAAAAAAAATAAGGAATGACAAAATGGAAGGTTTAAGCCATTATTATTAACATTACAACTATAATTATTAATAATATTATTATTAATATTAATAATAAAATTATTTCGTGGTTATAAGTAAAATGTCACAAGCCCTCATATCATCTCATCTACACAGAGACATCTGAGGGACAGTCTCAGTCGTAATGGCCTGCTCATCAGGGATGAATACACCTCGCTCTGCTTTGAGACTATAACCGTTGTGAAACTTGACTTGACTTGACAAAGCAGCAATGATTAGCATAAATGGCACAGCAACCACAAAAGATCACAATTGTCTTGTAATATCCAGATTTGTTTTGGGATTTTCTTTGAATTGTGAAAGAAATGGCCTTCTTTTTTCAATATTTAGAAAAAATAACAAGGCTACAAAAACCACCAAAAATTCTCGTTGAATACAGTTTGACTCACAGTATTGGGGAAAACAAAAAAGAGACCCACTGATTAAGATCAGTAAGTCAGTGTTCTCTCAGTTTCTGGCTAGTGTAGCATGTTTCTGATTCTGATTCATCCAATCCTGACTATATCAGAGTAGAATAAGAAAACAGTACAAAACAAATAACCCAACAGAAAAGTCCCCAACTTTTTCTTTCTTTTTTCTTGTTACCATAAAAGCTATATTGTGAGTCAGTGTTTAAAGTTCAGTGATTGTTAAGTCTATTAAAATGTATGCACTATATAATAATTCACACTTTATGGACAGTATATTAGGACACCTGACTTTTCCAGCCGTATGTGTTTCTTCACCAAAATTATAGCACCAAGTTGAACACAATTGTAAAGGTTGCCTTTGTATTCTATTGGATTTAATTGTCTCTTGTAAACTGTGACTGACTGCACCCCAGGCCTCCTCACCTCACCCACATCAGTACCTGACTTTACAAACACCCTTATTGCTTAATAAAATCTTAACAATCTCCACACATACAATCCAAAATCTAGTGAAACATCTTTCCAGAAGAGTGGAGGTTATTATAACAGCAAATAGGGATTATATGGGGGAAAGGGATGTTCATAAAGAACGTTCTAGCAATTTAAAAAAAGCAATTTCAAACTTTTGTCCAAATTTTTGTCCCATATATTTCTAGAGTATAAATCTTAAACATATTAAACATTAGACTTAGACTCCCGCCTGTCCGCTATCATAAGATCTGACATTTAACATTTTTAATCAGCTATGACAAAACACACTTACATTTTTTTGTAAAGAATGCTTCATTCCAAAGAGGATATGACTGGACCACTCATTATTGCCTCAGAATACATGTTGCCTGCAGTTCCCATGAAATTTCAGTCCATTCTACAGATTTCTTTATCAGTTTATTAAACTCATGGGCAGTGAATTACAAAATTGTTTTCACTTCTGGTCACTCCTAAACAATAAAAATCCAATCCACCACCAATGAGTCAGTAAAGCAGGTTTTGTTCTAAAGATTCTCGCTGTTAATATCTCCCAGTCTATCTCTTGCCCCACTACAGGAAGTCTCTAATAGAGACAGCGCCATGCCAGAGCCACAAGTGGGAGGACTTTCCAACATTGTTAGACATCTGAGTTTGCTTTCCAATTTTTTTGTGTATACTTCGGATAAGTGAGTCTGATTCTTGTAAATCAAAAGAGCTTCCTTAACTCCAGTAAATAATAGCTTCCTGTACAAAAGTAGTAAAAGTTCAGAGTGGTCAAGGCTCAGGCGTTTGGCATGTACAATGTGTGTCCGGTCCCTAAACGCTGCTCCAAATGATCTCACTAAGAGTTGCACATTCCACTAGCAGATGCACACTTTCACACAACAAATATAATACAGATGGATTGTGGCAGGAATTTAGCTGTTTGTTCTACTCAGTGAAGTATTTCACTGAGTAGAAAAAGGAATATAAAGCAGCTATAGAGATTGTTTATGATATGATGATGATGCCTATCAGTGGCATAATGAATCAATACTCTTTCACACCTGCATACTGTAAAACCAAACAGTACTGAGTAGAGTCAAATTGTGCTTTTTGCAGTAGAGAGTCTACAGTTTCTGTTTGCATTTTTAGAATTTGGCAGACGCTCTTCAAAGGTGGGAAGTAACGAGGTTAAAAATACTTTGTTACCGTACTTAAGTTCATTTTTCTTGTATCAGTACTTGACTTCACTATTTATTTTTCGGACAACTTTTTACTTTCACTTATTAAATTTTTACACAAATATCTGCAGTTTCTACTTCTCACCTTTACTTCAGTTTTAATCTATTTGGCGAAATGTCAATATTTTTCCCTCTCATTGCGCAACTTTTTTAATCCACTGATGTAATATTTCCTGGTAATCACACACCACAGATGTAGACTAGTTTATAAAGATAACAATGAGCAAGACATAGGGCAACACTAAGTTTGGAAAGAGGTTTACAGTAATGTAAACATGAGTGAGGACAGAAACATTACTGATCACCTGATCATCATCTTTTTTCTGCTTGAGTTCTATATGGTGGATGTTTAGCCTGGATACATTCATTAGGTAATAAAATGCTAATTAGTTTTAACGGCACTGGTTTTATTAACATGAGTATTTCTGTTTGACCATTTTTATTAAAAATATAAAAAAGAAGAATATAAAAGAGGTGAAATTTAAACCTTTAGCGCAACACACGTTTATTGACGATGTCCTTTTGTTACTCAGATATAAAAAAATAAATAAATAAACTCCACACATACAAAACATTTGTTTTACTGATGCACCAAGTGTCAAATCAGCACCAAAATCCGCCATGATGCACACAATTAACCCTCTGGGGTCAACAAACGCACCTGTGCACCGTTTTTGTGGCATTTTTTTCCTCATGATGCCGAAACGAACTTTTTGATCGCACAGATAAGAGCAATATATCATTCCAAACTGTAAAGTGCCTTCTTTTATTTGTACACACTCATAATAACAACAAAACGCTGTGCTTTTGTATAATAAAGCAAACATACTGGGTGCGCTTTCTGCCGTCTCTGTCTCCTCTTTTCACAGACATAAATAAAACAACCTATATGTATAGAAAGCTCGAAAAGTGTAAACCAATTCACCTCGTATACAGATTTTCTCAGATTTTTTAATCCATATCAAAGTTATAAGAGGTACAGTTTCAAGTCAAGTCAAGTCAAGTCAAGTCAAGTCAAGTCAAGTCAAGAAGCTTTTATTGTCATTTCAACCATATATAGCTGATGCAGTACACAGTGAAATGAAATGTTTCTCCTGAACCCTGGTGCTACATAAACCAACATAAAGCGACATCACAGAAAACACAGAGCTAAGGACTGGTAAGTGTCCTCGCAACATAAAGTGCACCGTGATTATTATACTATAAATTATTTACTGTATAATGAACAGGCCTTGGTGATAAATGTTCCAGAAGTATTTTCTTTAGATGCTTGAGGCACATCCTTGTGACTAATGTGCCTTTGATCGCGCCTCCAATTAATGACATCATGACTGATGCCCCTAGTTAAGAAAGATGAAGAGAAGCAACCTGGGATGGTTGTTGTAGTGGTGTTTGGTGTGGTGTTGGTGGGGTTTGTGTTTGGCTTAGTTGGAATACGTTTGTTCTGGTTTTGACATTTGCCTGTATTTTGACCCTGAGGTCCCAGGTCCTTGGTTTGCCCTTTCGAACTAGATATTACCGATAGATATTATTCACTTAGGCAGTAGGGGTGTGGCTGTTATTTCCTTTGGGAGAGGGATTGTTTTTCATTGTTTTGGTACCGCCCAGAAAGACAAGCCATTGTACACGTGTGTGTATATATGTAAATAATTCCACTTGTACCAAAACCTTGTGTAGCAAATCTTTGTGTGTCTGGTTTTGTGTTATTTTATAAAGATGTCCATTCCAAGCTAGTTACTCTTTGCGGCCTAACCCTAGACTGGGTTGTAACAATACTTACGCACATTTTCTGTGAGTTCTCCTCTTTTCTTATGGCTCAACTAATAGTTAAAAGGCAGCAAAGAATGTATAAAGGCAGCAGCTATTCTTGGAATGTGAAAGCAGCCAAGAGAGATTGCTCATGCAGAAGAAATGGATAAATTAATAAATTAATTTTATTGTAGTTATTAGTTATAATCAATGTGGCTCTTGTTTCAAATATATTCAGTTATTTTCTATAAGAAACGTGTACCATAACAGTTTGACCCATAGACCAACATTTGAACGTTTTGAAGAAAGAATTTTCACCATCATATTTGTATATGGTGGTGGAAAAAAGAAGCATTCCCAGAATTATGTAACAACAAAGAACACTCCCCTAACACACACAGTGCAATAAACACATCTGTAATTCATACAACTGTAAGATTTTGTTCATCATGTGCCATGTTACGTTCGATTTTTTTTTTTATTTTCCATTATTTAGGGTTATTGGAATCTAGTTAAACTATTACAGACCTGAATGTATACACACACACACACACACACACACACACACACACACACACACACACACACACACACACACACAAAGAGACAGAGAGAAAATGTTTTTTATTCATAATATATTATAATATCTAAGATTTTTTTAATTCTTAAAAGCAAGCAAAGATCACTTATAAATATCAAGCAGGTTTGTCATCAGTATTCTTTGTAAGGGATCAAATAATCCTGTAGTTTATTATTTGTTTGTTTGTTGTCCTTTGTTCTGTCTTATGGATATTAATAAATATATATAGCAGTTTACAAGCTTATTGTTTGGTTGTAATCTTTGGCAAACATATAATTACTTTCTTTAAAAAAAAGGAAGGGAGAGAATGTTGTCATCAGTCATTTCCTTGCAGTACCTTATCCGTTATAAACACCACAGTTGAACTCGAGTGATTTGAGTTTACTTGTGTACTGGTAATAGCGATGGATGCCACTGAAGGTCAAACAGTGTTTTTGTCAAATCCAGGGGCAGGATAAAAATTTAGGGAAGTAAAAACGTGTGGTCAAATGGCAGAACAGGGTCAAGTGAGCTACAAACAAATAACAATAGGTAAAGCATTAACTGTAAACATGAGACAAAATCCAGTTTGATATTAATATGGCAATCAGATCAATAAAGCTTGGCAAATTAAGGTGTACAAACATGAAAATACTTTTCGTCGATATATTGTACTTTTAAGTCTTTATAGTGTGTGTGTGTGTGTGTGTGTGTGTGTAAAATGTAACTCTTCTGTGTGTTTGTGAATGTTTTTTATAAATTCATCTGTATGTTTTATGTTTTTCTTTATTATCAAAGAAACTTTTAAGCTTTATTTGTCTTTGACTATTTGCAGCGTTTATAACACAAGTCCCCTGAATAAGTGTCACGTTTGTACCCATCATCCATCTACATTTACCCATCAGCCACATGACTGAGTCACATTTGACTGATCACTTAATAATCAGTCCCCTTCATTAGCATTTGTAACCATACCCATTACACTCTTTGTCTTTTGTTTGTTGTCCTATGACTGTTGATTCATGTTGTTCAGCGTCTCGGTTTTCTAGCTTTCTTTGTCCTTCCTGCACCTTCCATCCACTTCCTGATTATCCTTCATAAAATGACACTGAGCTATCACGGCGGAAATAATAACTGCTATGTATTAAGCAGTTATTATTTCCGCTGTGGTTTTCCTTAAAAGTAGTAATTTGATTATAAACCAATAATCATATGAGATGTTGAAAGGATACCTCCTGCAAAAGGACCGCATGCAAAATAAACATGGCTTGTCCGTTTGTTTAGTAACACATCATGAGGCTGAATAAACAAAATAAATCCATTAAAAATAGTGCAGAAAAAGAAATGAGCCAAAACCACAGTGAAGAATAACAGAACAATGAGCTTAGCACAACAACCAATCTAGCAGACAATGCGACTCTGTCAGGGATGGATGCTCGGAGAGAGAAAAATGCTTACAATGATGTAGAAAAGCTGTCAAAATATCTTAGGAATAAAGTAAATACAGATTATGTTTGTCTGTCTCTTCTTTCTCTTAAATCTTATGCTTATGTATGATGCTTATTTTGTGGGTACTGAAAGCATCCAGAGGTTGAGAGAGGTTATTGTATTACTACTAATTAACTAGTCACTATTATCTATTGATCTTTTCAATGCTTTTAGCTTGCAAGTTCAATGTGCAACAGTGGAACTTCTATTAATTTATTCACATATTCAGTTAGTGTTAGCTTGTTCAGAACTGCATGTTGAATTAATCAATAATATAAAGACCACCCGTGTAGTAGGTGTTTTTATTTATTTGTGTATAGATAACATCTTGCATGCATCAATCTTCATCTGGCTTTACATCTTATAGTTTACAGCTTTGTTTCTTCATAGTCGCACATTTCAAAAAAATATTTTAGATCATGAGTTGAGAACAGCGATCTGAACGCATGAGGCGCCACTGCGATCAAAGTCAGGCAATTAGTTCTGGCAGTTTGAAAACATACTGATTGAAATCTCAGCAAACCTTGAGGGACATTAAAATTTTGCTTATGGACATCCTATTTAGCTCAAGCACATTTTGAAGAATTTTTATATTGCTTTTAACAAATTTTTCTAAAGTGCTACTGCATTCAGTGAGTAGTCATTTCCTTGTCATTGCACGTAAATTTTTTTTAATTCTTTCACATCACCCCATTGTTACACTCTCTCCGCTGGCTTTCTGTAGCTTCCTGCAGTTTTCAAACACTGATGATCGCCTACAAAGTTAAAAATAGACCTGCAACCCTCTACTCAACTCATCCCACACTGCACCACGCTCGCTCAGATCCTTAACCACTGCAAGGAAGGTACAAGGAAGACATGCTTTCAGACTTTTTTGTTTCACAAGGTTGTGAAATGAACTTCAAAAGGTCCTTAACATTTAAAAAAAAAATTTCTGCCCAGCAGAGTTTAGACTAATGGTATTCTCAGTCTGAGTCCTAATGAACCAATAGCATAGAATGTATTTGTTGCTAGAAAATTTTAAGTACTTAGTAAGCCACTCAGAAATTGGGCATCTGCCAAATGGCATAAATGTAAATGGGTAGCGATAGCACAGTAGCTTTTAGACTTCTCAATCATGAGTTTAAATGCCAGCATTTTTAAGTTGCTGCTCCGGGGCCCTTGAGCAAGGCTCTTAACTGCCAACTGCTCAGTGTGTCAATAAGATCATTGTAAATTCAATTCAAATCAATTCATTTTTATTTGTATAGCGCTTTTAACAAAGCTTTGTCTCAAAGCAGCTTTACACAAATAATGTGGTGATAAAAATGAATAAGATGTTCTTTATAAGTGTAAGTTTGTCCCTGATGAGCAAACTGGTGGCGACTGTGGCAAGGAAAAACCCCGAGAGATGGCATAAGGAAGAAACCTTGAGAGGAACCAGACTCAAGAGGGAACCCATCCTCATCTGGGTTGCACCGCATGTCCATTTATTACAGATAAATGATTTAACAGTGATGGTGATCAGAAGCAAACTGTAGTCCTGAGTCAGTGTTGCAGGCTGTTGATATTAACTACAGTCCAAGTCCATCCTCAAAGCTCCCGTTCTTACTCCGGAATTTCATGGAACCTCCTAAGGCGTTTATAAGAAACGAAGATAACACTATCCAGAGGCAGGCCTGGACGAAGTGGGAAGATCCGCGGAGGGAAGAGGGGCAGGAACAGTGGTCAAATAGCTCTTTATGAGGGCATCTTCCGAATTCCGTAAATGTATTGTTAGGCAAATTTTATTATTTAATTTGACATTTGTGTGATGGAAAATGTAGATCCGATTTTTTCAGATCATTGTCTTCTATGTGATGTGTAATAATATTAGCAAAAAATATATATATATTATAAGATATAGATATATATCTTTTAGATGACAATATAACACAGAAAAACTGTACCATCATCCAGAAACAACCACTTGAATCTCATGTAAAACGATTTAGATCCTTTATTACTATAAAGAATTTTTTTTTATTCAAAGTGTTCAATAACAATACAATGACTGGCATAAGGGAGAAAAATTGATCTTTTTATAGATAAAGAAAAATAAACCCAACCCAAGGAATTACACATGATAAGAAGCAAAATTGGAATTATTCTGTTTCTGTTGTCTCATTTAGCCACTGAACCTTGTGCTTCATATCACATGACATGAGTAGAGGACTGAAACAGAAAGCAGAACAAATACGCAGGGAAATTCCCCTAAAGCATTTTCCATGAATGATGTGTATTCCTGTTTATAACTGCACAGTCTATTTATTTTAGGTTCATGAACTTCTTTAGATTAGACTACCATGGTTCTATACAATATATTAAATGTATTCATTCATTCCTTTATCCATCTGGAGTATGAACTTTTTCTCAGTCAGAGAATTGATGGATTCAGAGCTTACCCTGAGAAATCTGAGCATAAAACAGGCCGTTATATTGTATTATTTACACACAAATTTACACTTATTCTCAACTAGGAGCAAATTAGTACCTATAGACAATCCACTCTACTGCATGCTTTAATTTTTTAAGGGCTTTAGTATTGAAAACACTGCACCCAGGAAGCTTTAATGATGACGGACAAATCATGAATTTAAAAAAATAAACAGATCTAAAAGCCACTCAGAAGATGTGAAAAGAGGACAGTAATAAAAGGAAATGGTCAACTTTACATAAGAGATACAAAGCTTTAAACCAATTTTTTTTTCTACAGTTAATGCAGACTGTAGGCAAATTCCCAAACCATAAAAACAGCATTAATGTTGAACAAGAAAATTGCTTTAGGGTGCTGTCATCCTTTTTTCTCATATGATTTCTCAACTTTTTACGTCACCTGACATTAGCGGCATCAGGTCACAACTTGATTAGTGAGCAATACAATGAGACTTCTTCTCCAATAATCCAGCTTGGTGGTGGTCATATCCATTACTGTTAATAAGAACTCTAACCTAGACGATTAACTGAGGAATGACTAGTTAGTTGACTAGTTAGGAAAGCTTTATTATTATGGTTATTATGGTTGCTATTATGGTATTATGGTTGCTATTGTTTCGTCACAAAAACAAAACGTTTTCTGGAATGACTCGTCATTTTTTAGTCAAGCAATGGCAGGTATACAAGAACCTGTTAGTCATAGCTGCAAGAAAAATTCTACAGAAGGACAATGTGGTCCTAACTTGTAATTATAAGTAAGGTTTAATTTAGTCATGCCTTGAAATAGCATCCTGGTGGGACTTTCAGAGCTTCAGAAAGGTTTGGAGTGGTGATGTTCAAGAATATTTCAGTATGTTATTAGATGGCCAGTTTTGCAGAGTACATTGTAGTCTTCTTCTTTCAGCTTTCTTATTAGTGGTCGCAACAGAGGATCATCCGTCTACACACAACCCGGTCCTCTACATCTGCCTCTTTCAAATTAACCACCTGCATGACTTCTCTCACCACATCCATTTATCTCCTCCTTGGCCTTTCTCTTTTCCTCCTGCCTGGTGGCTCCATTCTAAGCATTCTTCTACGAGCATACCCCATATCCCTCCTCTGCACATGACCAAGCCATCTCAATCATGCAAATCACTCTTCCAAAAATTTGAACAGTACATTGTAGTCAAGTTCAAATTCTCACTATGATTTGTGGGTTTCCTTTCTAGTCCAAAGATATATATTATAGGCTTATTCGCATTTCCAGTTGTGTTGTGTGGCTATGAATTATTGCAGACTCAGCTGAAATTAGGTCAGTAACAGAAAAAAATGATTAACTATGCAATCTTTGCTTACCTAAGCAAATGCAATTTTGAACTTTTGAACGACATTCATGTAGGCCTTTTGGTAGATCACTGCTTTATTAAGATGTCAGCATCCACCAATCCATCACATAATCTTCCTGCACTGGCTACATATCACAATTCAGATTTAGTAAAGTATTATTAAGTCAAATTAAATGTAAAAAATGTATTTATGGTTGTCAATGTCAGTCAGGGCTCCTTGCAGTCTCAGGATCTGGGGCTTAAGCCCAAGCGTTAATGCAGGCCTGGTAAAGGGTCCACATTGTCCCCTAAGCTCTCAGAGATAGACTCAAGTCTCAAGTGTTTGCTTATTTTTTGCTGCTAACTTGCAACTTATTTTTAATCATCATAATATTGTATTACAATGAAATAGAGCTGTGTAGTGATCGGGGCTGTGATGCTTCACTGTGCTTGTTATTAGTGCACTGCCTTGTGCTGTTTTTGTAGTCCTTTGTATTTTGGTGTTTATTTATTTATTTCTGTGGTCGTTTTTGTAGCAACAAGGTTCTGGAGGAAAGTTGTTTAATTTCATTGTGTTCTGGCCCAGCTGTACATGGTTAAAATGACAATAAAGGAACCTCACATGACAAAATAATTCTTCCTACCAGACAGGATGGAAAGTTTTGTTTTTTTGGACTCATGGTTAGCTCTGGCAGCATTGGGATTCAAACCCTTCTAATATCCTAGAGGTATATGTAGAAAAAACAATTCTACCATCATAGCATTAGAAAGACCTTTTGCTAACCTGACACTATTAGCATGGGAAAGACTAAGGAACTATTCCACTTAAAAAAAGGACTTCGCATGAAACCTTTAGTGCTTTAAACAGACTTTATTTGCCATGTATACATACAGCAAAACTCATCTCCAAGTTTCCAAGTTTGTTAGGAAGTTGGGGTCAGAGCGCAGGGTCAGCCAGGATATGGTGCCAGTGGAACGGAGATGTTGAAGAGCCTTGATGAAAGACCCAACAGCAACAGGTTTGAGGTTGAGGTTTGAACCCCTGAGTTTTAGAGCAGTAACCTAGAACCCGGATGCTGCAAGGATATGTTGTGATTGTATAAATACAAGAGGTCCTCTAGGTTTAAAATTTTCCAAATCTATTGTTCAGTATGGCATGTTTTTTTTTTTATTGAATCATGTCAGGGTTGGCATTTCCTGCTTATTGTTACCTGTAGTGTGTTTTTTCCTTCCACCGCAAGTAACGAGGTTGTAACTGCTCATTGAACAAACATACAAAAAAATACATTAAATAAACATGTATGTGTGTCAGAGAGAGAAAGAGAATATTCCCAGGATATATATTTGTTCATTGACGTTGACATGCATGTCATTATTCAGGATCACTTTATTTAGTGTATCTGAAAGCCAATGATTTTGAAACTCATAAAAGTCAAAGCCCAAGAAAAGCACATCTCTGCATGTGGTTGGTAAAGGCTATGTCTTGTTTTTGCGTTTAGGGCTATAGCGTTGCGAGTGGTGCTTTTTTTATTCTTCTTAAACACACACAGGGAGACCGTGAACAACAGGGAATGGAATGTGTTGAGACAGCTGGACATTGTCAACAGTTCAAGGACAGGCATTTTTTACCATATCAAACACACACCAGAGTTAACAAACTAACAACATGATGGTTTGATAGGACAGGAACAGCAACATGAACATTGTGCTGTCCTTTTTGCGGCTTGAAGGGTTGAAGGACAGTTTGTGGTCCATGTGTACCAGTGACAAGGGCAGTTTCAGATTGCTTTCTGACCTGCATCTCCACTTCTAGCTTTGTTCGAACAAAATTCTTTTTATTTTTGTAATTGTATTATTTTTTTGTAAAAATAAATATTTCATGGGCTCAGTACCAAACCTCTGTACTGTTCTGCTGGGAGAGTTAGCAAAATAATTACCTTGGTACGATATTGAAAGCACCCAGGACTTGTCTCCCATACACACAAGAATATTTTTTTACCACAAAACTGCACTGATCTGGTTTTTTGTTTTTTTGTTTTTTGTACACTGGAGAGTTTAAACCAGGAGACACTCAGGATATAAAAACTGGCCCACTCTCTTTTTATTATCACACTTCTCTGTACATATCTCACCTTTCGCACCACGACACTTTAAACTCTGGACTCGCACATCACAGTGCACTTTATATTTTTATACCACACCATACCGCACACGGACACTTTACACCACACCATACCGCACACGGACACTTATGGACATTTTACACCACACTAAACCGCACGCGGACACTTTACACCACACCATACCGCACACGGACACTTTACACCACACCATACTGCACACAGACACTTATGGACATTTTACACCACACCATACCGCACACGGACACTTATGGACATTTTACACCACATCATACCACACACGGACACTTTATGGACACTTTACACCACACCATACCGCACACGGACACTTTACACCACACCATACTGCACACGGACACTTATGGACATTTTACACCACAATAAACCGCACGCGGACACTTTACACCACACCATACCGCACACGGACACTTTACACCACACCATACTGCACACAGACACTTATGGACATTTTACACCACACCATACCGCACACGGACACTTATGGACATTTTACACCACATCATACCACACACGGACACTTTATGGACACTTTACACCACACCATACCGCACACGGACACTTTACACCACACCATACCGCACACGGACACTTTACACCACACCATACCGCACACGGACACTTTACACCACACCATACCGCACACGGACACTTTATGGACAATCTAAAAACACCTTAAATTGTCTATTGTTTACTGTTTCACTGTTTATTGGCATAAGAATTATATATATATATATATTCTTATATTTTATTTTATATAGTTTTTATACTTTAATTATCATCTATTTATTTGTCTTCTTTTTCTTTGTATTATTATTTTCTTTGTATTATTTTGCATGTCCTACCCTGTATGTATGTATGTGTATGTGACAAATAAAAATTTGATTTGATTTGATTGGAAGGTTTGTACATCCAGCAAAAAAGAATAACACAGCCCTTGAATTTATTTTGAACTCATTTTTTATAACAGAATTTCTGGAAATTCACAGTATTTACATTAAATCACAGTAACAGAATACAGAAGAACTTGTATGGCAGATCAGAATTTATAGTTAATAATTGTAAAAAAAAATATTATTATATTATTATAATTGTAAAAAAAAAAAAAATCTGTAGTTTAAGAAATGTAACATTATTATGATAAAGAAATGTTAAGTTTTTTTGAAACTTTCTTTTTATCTTAATCTTGTTATGACTTATTAGTTATCATTCAATTTATTTGTATAGCACTTTATTAGCAGCATTACAGAAATAAAAGTCAAAAAAGTGTGGAAACACCTAGTCTTTTATGGTTTTTGAGAGACACATTTATGTTCCTTTTGTTTCTAAACAACAACATAGCTAATTTAACCTTACAAAGATTTACTTATAAATGTCCAGATGTTCCACTTTCATGAGTAGCATGAATAACAGCTTTACACACTCTTGGAATTCAGATAAGTTGGTTTCTCCAAATATTCAGCCGAAATACTTTGCCATGCTCACTAGTTAAAGATTTTTCTCTGACCTTGTGATTCAGTTCATCTTAAAGCAATTCAATAGGATTTAGGTGCGGTGACTGGGGGCCATTCCATGATAAACACTCCACTGTTTGCTCAACTGTTTGCTATCTAAGTAACGTTTACAGAGCTTGGACGTACGCTTTCGCTCATTGTTTTGTTATATGGTGAAGTCGATTCCAATTAGATGCAGTCCAAATAGAATTGAGTAGAAAATCGTATTCATGTTGGTTTACTATAAAAAGGTACTTAAGCTTAGGAATATAAATTTTAACAACATAAATAAGTCTATATGTTAAAGTGGCAAGGAAAAAATGATGTTATACTATGAGCAAGAAGCATTGAGAGGAACCAGATTTAAAAGGGAACCCATCCTCATCTGGGTGACAAATGGCAATCATGGTTTTTGTAGAAATAAAACACATTCAGGATGCGTTGTTATGGAAAATATTAATCATGGGAAAATAATAATTGTGCCTTGGAGATGTAGCAATGACTCATACATTTTAGTTAGATTTTATATTGCTTATTATTAAATCTCAAGTGTGTTATGTGTCATAATGGTCAAGAAAAAATATATATTTAAATAGTAATAGTAATTAATAGTATTAGTTAGATATGGTATTAGTTCAAAACATTTTTGTACAGTGAGAAATATTCTCCTGTACTATGAATACTCACATTTCTGTTCCAACTGTTGGATTATGCTTCACATTTTAGACTGAATTCCATCATGATTTCATTTTTATTATATTGGTGTTGTATTGTAAAACTGATAAATGGGTAGATACAGGTGTTTCCTTTCTGTTTTCTTTTGGCAAAAACCATAAGGGGTGCCTTGTGAATGTTTATCTTGGAGACCATTTTGCAGAAATGACATTTCCTGGAATAAGTGAAGATTCCAGGCACCACATTTCTCATTAGTATCCCCCCTTTAAATACATTGCATGTGAAACTTTTACTTTCTTCCTTTATTCATTAAAAAATAACTGCCATTCTTGAGATGCTGCATTTGACTTATTTTTATCCTTTTCTTTGTTGCTTTTTATTCCCTTTGACCTCTGAGTGGTGCTGAACGGTGTTGCAGAAAACCAGGCACACCGCAGTGGGCTTGCCTAGTGGTCACATGATTTCTGGTAAGAACCTATCATTCAGCCTAGACTCGAGTCATGGGAAATTTCCCCCCTTGTTCCCCTCTCTATGCTAAAAAGAAAAAGTCCCTTTATGAAAAGAAATGTTTATTTTTAAAACATATGACGTAACATTAAAGACTTTGTGGTTAGTCATAGACTCATATTAACAGGAAGAGAAAATTAATAGAGGTGACAAAATACTGTGTTCAGCAAAAACAGAGCTGAAACAGAGCTAGCACATAATGACATTACAGACAACAAAAGACATAGAACACACTAAACATCTACATTTCTTGATGACACTAAAGTAAAAAAGAAAACTAGAATATCTAAATAACAGGTTTTGTTGTCTAACAGCAGTATCCAGTAACAATTATTTCTTCATTACATTTCCTTAGAGAATCACGTCATCATAGATATACAGCGTTGTGCGCAATGAAATTTAATCTTGTTCAGGTCAGAAGTCAGTCCTGTCTTTAGAAACTGATAATCAAAATAGCTCCAGATCTATTCATTACCAGCTTTTTACAAAAACCAGCTTTTTACAAAAAAACAGCTTTTTACAAAAAAAACCCAAAAAACTTTCAAGTACAGGAATTTTACACAACTGATGATAGCTCTGTTAACATTATACACTATATGGACATTATATGTATAAGTATTGGGACTTTATGCGGTTTCTCCACAAACTATTACAACAAATTTGGAGGCACACAATTTTACAAGATGGAATGTTCTTGTGTCAGGGATCCACCAGCCACACCTTCACTTATCACTCCAAGCCACTCTCCCACTTACTAATCAGCCACACCTGGCCCTCATCAGCTCCCATGCTATATAACCGCCGTTCCTCCACCAGCTCATTGTCCGTTCTACAGCTTAGGCAATAGAACACTGTCGGACTACCCAAGCTACTCAGTATTGTTTATTCGTTGGCTACGTGACTCTAGGTAGTTTTGTTTTGCTTCTGCCTGATCACAGCTCTTACCTGGTTTAGCAAACCTGGGGTTTCTTTTTTGTGCTTTGCCCTGTTCTTTTCTCATTAAAAAGGCCTTGTGGATTTCACTTCGGTTTCCGGCACGTTCTTTTGCCTGACATCTTGATTGCAGACTGCACCTCAAGCCTTTTTACATCACCTACTTCATAACCCGCTTTACTGACTCGCTTATGACCGAATGAGTAAAAATCTCAGGCACACTCCCACATCTAGCGGAACATCTTCCCAGAAGAGTGGAGGTTATTATAATAGCTAATGGGGATTCAATGTGGAAAGGAATGTTCAAAAAGCACATACTATTTTTAGGTTTAGGTGTCCACAATGTTCTGTCTATATTAAAATCAAATTCAATACATATATATATATATATGTATAGCGCATTTTTTACACATATAAAGCGGTTTTATAAGGTTGCATAAATTAATGTGTATGTTTATTGCCTGTAACCTTTCAGAAACCAATTACAAATTTATGGGGATAAATCTACTGCACTGCTTTTGGTTTCTGAAAGTATTGAGCAACAAGGAACAAAGGTTACAACCTGTCACATCATGTTCTTATAGGGTTTTTTTCCACATTTCTTTTTCACATTTTACTCCAATGTGAAGTAAAAACTTGCACTTTGTTATCCTGTTGCGAAATCCATACATTAGCTTCCTGCAGGATTTGGGTTGATATTAAATTTCTCATGCTGATATACTGTATAAAGCTCCACATTGGCTCGCTGCCCCGGATATGTCTGATTTTAAAAACACATTTTCCACCTCGAAGCATAGCCAGGATTTTTTTTTAGTTTTACTCAGACTCACTTACATCTCCCTATGAAATTTCTCTTAATGCTTTCTCTATTCTAATTTCGTCTTAGAATATAATTTTTAGGTTCACTTTTACTTGCCTGTAAAATACTTTTAACACAGTTGTTAATATGTATCCTTAATTTTAATGATTTTATTTTAAATTATGCAGTAATTCTTTGGATATAAAGCACCCTGAAAAACTATTTAAAGGTGATTTATAAAATTTACATTTATTATTATTATTATTATTATTATTATTATTATTATTATTATTATTATTATTATTATTATTACTTTAAATGATACTCCAATCTGTCACAAGACCAGAAGTGAAAATTAATTTACTGTTAAAAAAAAGGAAAAATAAAAATAAAAATCAATGTTTAATGAAGAGCTGTCAGAGCAAAACATGAATGTATATGCAACACATTTTTGTAAATCATTTCATTTACTCATAAATGACAAATTTGTGGTATTTTCTTTCAACATTTGTTAGTGAAGAGGATTATAATGAAGCATTGTTGAGTTACTTTGTGTATGGTGTGAACTCTGAACAGTGTTTTAAAAAATACTCCTCCATTATTTAAAGATTAAATCTGTCACGTGACATAGGGTATGCTCTGGAGTGCTGCGTGTGTGTGATCTGAAGTGAGAGTGGATGCAAGTAGAGGGAAGTGTTTCTTAAACAAGCAGTCCGATAATCCAAATTATGAGGCAAAATTACAAATTAGGATTAGAATTTGAACCACATTGGAAAACAACTATATAGGGGCAAAACAAGAAAAAAATAAACGGGAAACTTAAGCAAGATGCAAAAAAAACATGAAGCCATTAACTTGAACGTGAACCATAAACAGGAATCAAACAGCTCGGTAATTTCTACGAAAGAGGAGTTGCTTTGCAAAAAGAGACTAAAAAACACTCTTAAATCAATGGAAAAGTGGGAACAGATGTGAAACATAGTAAAACTAGAACAAGAACAAGGCAAGTTGAGGCCAAATGTAAGCATCACCCCCTGGTTTAAACGGGTCATGAAAGAAAGCCCTGGCATAACACCCTGGCTTGAGCTAGAGGGACTTCCTCATGGGCCCCTGATGTGGACTTTCCTGGACATATAGACTTGGCTGTAGGGGCCCCCTATAAGCTCCTGACTTGAGTTTGGTTTGAGGGGCCTCCTCATGGACGTGTACTTGCGCTGAAACCACACAACAGCAAGCGCGGATGCAAGTCCAGGCAAGTGTTTATTAAACAAACAATCAGACATTCCAAAATCGTTAGGCCAAAATCTTAAACATAATCCAGGTCAATTTACAGACAACTAATCGAGGGGCAAAATCGAGAACATGAAACGAGAAACTGAAAGCACGTTCTGAAGAACATGAAACTATGAACATGAACCATGAACGGGAAAGAAATAACTCTGGTAATCGTTATGAAAGACGAGTTACTTCGCGAATTTGGAACTAAAAACGAAGGGGTATTCATAATCACACTAATTATCAGTAAGAAAGTGGAAACAGTTTTGAAAAATGTGCAAACAAGAACCAGTGACAAGATGGGGTGGAGACAGATATGGCAGGAACAAAGAAAGAACACACGTGACTAAAACAAAAGCAAGTAGAACATAAAATGTGATGCCACTCGTGGCTTCTTAGCTCTCAGAATGAGCTGACAATGTGCAGTGCGCATGCGCAATAAGTTTTCAGGTCCAAAGTCCATTGTTTTGTACAACCCTGCTTTCCGAAGCACAAGGTCATCAATGCTACTGATTTAAAATGCTACTGTAATCGCAATCTTGTGCATCAGATAAAAAAATATTGTTCTGTGTTCTGTGACACAAATGCACAAATCTTTGTGTTTTATCTTTACCTGAAACAAAGTGCATACAGTCAACATTAAGTGTAGCTCATTTTTAAAAAGAAGCAGATTTCATTAGACTAATGTGACCTTTTAAACTACTGATTCATTCATTCTGAGGAGGTAGGACAGATTCCTCAGAACACTGGCATGGGGAAGCAGGAAATCTCTAACAAAATACATTTATTTTTTCTGTTCTATGCTGAATGTAGGTCAGACTGAAAGATTTAGGAGTATTTCTTTATCACGCGTCGTGTTACTATGCCGTTGCTTCCTCAGTGAGCTTTAATAAGGCATTTCAAAGTTTTACCAGCAGAAAATAGAGAAGCTCTAAAATTAACCTTTAGTGTCCATTTAAATATGGCATCACACAAAGTACACTATATGGACAAACGTTTGTGGACAACTCATTATAAAATTCATATAGGTTTTGAATATCCCATTCCACATTTAATTCTCATTTGCTGCTATAATAACCTCCACTCTTCTGGGAAGACGTTTCACTAGATTTTGGAGTGTGCATGTTGAGATTTGTGCTCATTCAGTGACTAATGTTTTAGTCAAATCAGGTATTGATGTAGGTGAGGTGAGGAGGTCTGGGGTGCAGTCAGTGTTTTAATTCATCCCACAGGTGTTCAATAGGGTTAAGGTCAGACCTCTATAGCAGGCCACTCAACATCTTCCACTCCAGTCTATGTAAAGCATATCTTCATGAAGCTGGCTTTGTGCACAGGACCAACGTCATGTTTTAACAGGTGTTAAGTGAAGGGAAAATGTAATGCTACCAAATCCAAGGAGGTCTTATACAATTAGGTGCCTTTAACATTGTGGTAAGAGTTTGGAGAAGAACCACATATGGCTGTAAATGTCAGGTGTCCCAATACTTTTGCTCATACAGTGTATTTATAATACAAGGCTTACCGCAGTTCATGGCACCATTTTGAGAGCTAGCAGGAAATAATATATAAAAAAAGATTAAGATATAGTTTATTACATTTTACAATATTATTAAAGATGAAGCTATTTTTCTCCTGCATGCAGAACAGTTTCAGTTCATTTACAGTATGTTCTGTTTTGTGTGTTTTCACTTCAGACCAGAGGATTTCACTTGGTATTTTTGTTCATACCAAGACCTTTAGTTATTGCAAAAAAGAAAAAGAAAAAACACCGCGTTCCATTTCTTCTGCCAGCTCTGTGTCAATAATTTGTGCACAAAAAAATAAGCGTCATTATTTGTCTTGTAGGAGAAATAACACTATTACAACTGGAGTAAAAACGGACCTTGTTTTTAATGTTCTAAGGAACAAAAAATCGTTCTTTTTGCAACGGTTGGTTTTTTTTTTTTGCGAAGAAAACAGTTCTGAAACTGCAAAGCTGTGATCTTTTCAGCAACACTTCTCATTGTGCGAGGATATAATGTGCACTTGGTTTTAACGTGTCTTATTTAGAGTGTGTGTTGTTTGTTACACATGAACTACATAGCTACATTTTTGTCAGGCAAAAGAGCATCGAGAATTAAAGTAAAAAAGTGTTCATCATCATGTGATCAGCAAACAACATGAGGTAAACATTATATGGTTATAGAGTAAACTAAATGCAAATGACAAAGGAAAAATGAAAAAATGAAAAATAAGTACACAAAACAAGTACTTGAGTTAAAGGAGAGATACAGTCAAATATTACTCCAGTAAAAATGATCCTTTAAACTTACACTTGAGAAAAAAGTATTAAATTAATTGCCTTTATATGTACTTAAGTATCCAAGGTACTATGCTTTATTTTTATGTAAGGTTGATAAGTTCAAGTAACCAATTGCTTATTCACTTGTTATGAACACACTGATCCCTGCAGATTGCTGCTGCCTGGAATGTATACGAAATAACATCAGTAACGTTCAGATACGCAAAAAAAAACTACTTAAGTACTGTAACCAATTACATTCGATTGGTTACTGTCCACCATGGCTTACAATTGTCTGGGAAGTTGAGAGGTTGAGGACTTGTTCAACGGTTGAGTAGTGGTTTTCTTGGTGGTGCGAATCCTTCCGATTCGAAGGCCAACAACTAAAACTCTACTATGTCACGTAGTAAAAAACACAGAATTAAAAAGTTTGTGTATGTAAAGAAAAAGGCCAGTTACATTAATAGAGGAAGTTTAGTAAACTGACGCACTGAAAGTCTAAGTTTTATCTGGTGAAAATGATAATTGAGGTAGTTGTAAATGAATTCAGGAAATTACACCACAGTAGTGGATCATGTGATGGGTCATACTTCTCCAATCATCTTAAATATCTACTTCTGGATAGAGAGGTGTAGCTCATTGGAAATTAGAAATGGACCCAGTCAGAAATCTTTAGGAAAAGACAGAAACATTTTAATTGGTTTCACTAAAAGAAAGTAACGGAAAACAACTGACCACAACGAAATGTAGTCTATTTAGTCAGTATTGTTTTGGTTTTCATTTCCAGTTTACTTGTTCATAGAGTCCAATGATATAAACAGACCATTTCCTGTAGAAGAGTCAATAAAGCAGATTCAATACTCTGTTCTAGTGAATATCAGGGGATTTGATTTTTCAGATTACTACACAACACTTACATACTAAGACACGATCATTACAAACCAAACAGACAACTTCACAACTCATAAAGAGCATTTTAAAGCTTATATTCGAAGGAGTAAAGAAATATTACTTCTCAGTACTATGGGCTATTAAGTGTGAACCAGCCGTTATATTTTTATAGCTGACCTCTAGAGACTCCTTGCTATGGGGAGAAAGTATTGAAATTACGCATTTCTGGGGTTTTTTTTTGGCTAAAGCAGCGATCAGAGCAAATGGTCAACTAGCGTAAAGACTTACACGTTAAATAATATAACAAAAAGGTTATGTTAATACTGTATATAAATAAATAAATAAAATAATTATTAATTATCTTTTGCAAAATGCTGTGGCATACGTGGAATACAACTTTTGGGGATTTGTACTTAAAAAAATGTTTTATGTCAAGCCACATCACACTAATCTGCATATAGATATATATTTGTATATTTGTATATTTGTATATTTGTATATATATATATATATATATATATATATATATATATATATATATATATATATATATATATATATACATGTGTGTGTATGTGTGTGTGTGTGCGTGTGTGTGTGTGTGTGTGTGTGTGTGTGTGTGTGTGTCTGTGTATATTTATTTATTTATTTATAAAGAACATCATTGTGCACTGATGTGGGTATTTATAAACTTTTCATATTTTCTAATTTCCTGCTGCACTTAGAACAATTTAACCGCACAAACAATATCTGCGATTATAGTAGCACAATAGAGAAAGAAAACAAAACTGCTTTTATTTCCTTGCATTTGTGTTAAATATCAAGCAGGTCAATTACAATGAAGTTTGAAAATAATTAAAACAACCAGATCACCAGATAAAATCTAGAGTGTTGCCAAATTGGGAAGATTCCCATCATGTATACATTAAATTACTTAAAGCTGAAAAGGGCTGTATTGCATCAGTGTCTTTCTTCATTTTCCTTTCTTGGACCCCACTTTGGAAGCAAATTATTTTGGGTAGGAGGGGTGTAGGGTGGTTCATGTTTTCTCTCAGCCTGAAAGATTCACTTCACACAGCAGAACATACACTAATATTTATCTAACTGTTACCCAAGAGCCCCTTACCTCATTACATGCCAATGTTCCTGTGAGGAAGCAGATGTGTGAGAATGAGCTTTATATCTGAATTCATCAGATTGTAACCACATGCAGTTACATGTCACACCAAAAGAGTGTCACTTTGTTGAAATCTGATAGCTGTATCACTTTATAGATGCACTATAGGAGCAAAAGTATTGGCACACATGCCTTTCCAAGCCATATGTGGTTCTTTCACAAACTGTTAACACAGAGTTTGAGGTGCACAATTATGTAGGATGTCTTTGGTTTTGTGGAGGAATAACATATTTTCTTCACTTGAACTAGAAGACTCAAACCTGTTCCAGCTGGACAATACGCCTGTGCACAAAGTGAGCTCAGTGGAGATATGGTTTACATGACCTGCTATAGAGCTCTTAGCTCTTAGCTCTTACACTTTTTAGGATAAATTGGATGCTGACTGCACCCTAGGTCTCCTCGCCCTACCTGGCTTTATTAATGTCCTTTCGGCTGAATGAGCACAAATCTCCACAATCTAGTGGAATATATTCCCAGAAGAGTGGAAGTTATTATAACAGAAAATGGGGACTAAATGTGGAATGGGATTTGCAAAAAAGCACATAGAAATCTTGTGCTCAGTTGTCCATAAACTTTTGCCGGTGTTGTTGATCTACTGAATGTGTTGTTGATCTACTGAAGTGGTGTAATGATATGTAAAGCTGCAGTATATATACGGCCTGGGTGCATTTACACTTTCCTTTTTCAGCCTGACACTCAAGACACGTGACATTTTGCAACGTGCCAGTTACAAACTGATCCCAGCAGAGATCAGTTTGTAACAGTCCCCCCCCACACACACACACACACAAAAGGCCCTCAAAAAACGGTGGTTGTAATTCAAGGACTCCCCCTAGTGGATAATATTTTTTAAACCGCTATGTTTAACACCTAAGTTTAAGCATTTGCATGAGTTTAAATCCCAGCATTGCCAAACTGTCACTGCTTGGCCCTTGAGGAACTCACTTAAATTCTTTAAAAGTTACTTTGTATAAGACCATAAACATTCTCGATATTAAATATATATATATATATATATATAACCGGCCACTTTATTATGTACTGGAAACATTCCTCCGAGATTTTGGTCCATATTGACATGATAGCATCACGCAGTTGCTGCAGATTTGTCGGCTGCACATCCATGATGCGAATCTCCCGTTCCACCACATCCCAAAGGTGCTCTATTGGATTGAGATCTGGTGACTGTGGAGGCCATTTGAGTACAGTAAACTCATTGTCATGTTCAAGAAACCAGTCTGAGATGATTTGCGCTTTATGACATGGCACGTTATCCTGCTGGAAGTAGCCATCAGAAGATGGGTACACTGTGGTCATAAAGGGATGGACATGGTCAGCAACAATAGTCAGGTAGGCTGTGGCATTCACACGATGCTCAATTGGTACTAATGGGCCCAAAGTGTGCCAAGAAAATATCCCCCACACCATTACACCACCACCACCAGCCTGAACCATTAAAACAAGGCAGGATGGATCCATCCCTCATGTTGTTGACGCCAAATTCTGACCCTACCATCCGAATCGAGACTCATCAGACCAGGCAACGTTTTTCCAATCTTCTATTGTCCAATTTTGGGGAACCTGTGCGAATTGTAGCCTCAGTTTCCTGTTCTTAGCTGTCAGGAGTGATACCCAGTGTGGTCTTCTGCTGCTGTAGCCCATCCGCCTCAAGGTTTGACGTGTTGTGCGTGCAGAGATGAACTTCTGCATACCTCGGTTGTAACGAGTGATTATTTGAGTTACTGTTGCCTTTCTATCAGCTCGAACCAGTCTGGCCATTCTCCTCTGACCTCTGGCATCAACAAGGCATTTGCGCCCACAGAACTGCTGCTCACTGGATATTTTCTCTTTTTCGGACCATTCTCTGTAAACCCTAGAGATGGTTGTGCGTGAAAATCACAGTAGATCAGCAGTTTCTGAAATACTCAGACCAGCCCGTCTGGCACCAACAACCATGCCACGTTCAAAGTAACTTAAATCACCTTTCTTCCCCATTCTGACGCTCGGTTTAAACTGCAGCAGATCGTCTTGACCATGTCTACATGCCTAAATGCATTGAGTTGCTGCCATGTGATTGGCTGATTAGAAATTTGCGTTAACGAGCAGTTGGACAGGTGTACCTAATTAAGTGGCCGGTGGGTTGGGTGGGTGGGTGTGTGTGTGTGTGTGTGTATATATATACACTTACCACACAAGGCTGTAGAGAAAACACTCATCAGCAGAGTGTGGTGATGCAAGAGTTGCTCTATCATAAATAGATTATTTATTTTTTTTTTTTTAAATAAGCACATTATACATTTAACTATTAATAATTACATTTAATGTTAATGTTACGTTTCTGTTATCACTTACATTATAGCAACTATAAGCAGTCATTCCCTCACCACTTAGTTTTTCTCTTCAGATTCATTTATTAATCCAAAACACACAAAAAAAAAAACAATTCTAAAAAATACCACGTAAGCAGAAAACAGAAAGCCCTTTGCCCTGAAGAGTTCACTGTGTAGGAAAACCAATGTCTGTTCCAAAGTGCTGACATAATAAACCCCTTCCTATAAAAACAATAAATATCTACTCAAAAAAGCATTATCATTTCAACAAGTATTTGTGCATCTTTGCTAAATAACATAATTTAAAAAAGGAAATGATTAGGCACTTCGATTCTTTATGCACAGGGGCATTGTCTTGCTGGAACAGGTTTGGGTCAACCAGGTTAAGATAAATGCTACCACATCCAAATACATCCTATACAATCCTATACAGTCTCCATCTTTGTGCTAACACTTTGCAGAAGAAGCACATATGGTTGGAAAAGCCAAGTGTCCCATTACATTTGTCCATAAACTGTACTCATACGGAAATATAATATATAGCAATATACGCAAAGCATATATATTACATGCATATTCATGTTTGGATTTCACAGATGTAGAAATATATGTAAAATACTCTTACATACTTGCCACATATATTTCTAAATATTACAAAAATTACTGTTTTTATATACCTGCAACAGATATTTTTTTAAATACACATATATATGACACATGGGTTATATGGGTAAAGGATGTTTATCATTGTATTTGTAATACACACACTAATATATATTATTCTATACATATGTATACTATATATACTGTTTATTCACACAAACACACACACACACACACACACACACACACACACACACACACACACATGTATATATATATATACATACACACACATACATATACATATACATACATACATATACATATACATATACATACATACACACGATATATGTGATATTTAATGTTTTTTTTTTATTGAATAAATTGTCAAAACATGTTCCATTTTCGAACATTTATTGTTGGTTTAAAATTGCTTCCGGAGAAAAAAAAAAAACAAGCAGCAGGAAATAATCCGGTACTTCAATTAAAGCAATTGTTTAAATTCTAATTAACAAGGATCAACAATGAACCAAATCTAACAAAAATGTAAAATTGTAACAATAAACATTCTCAAAGTAACATTGTGATGTGATTGCATGGTACAGCTATCAATGTGCATTTTCCTCTAATCTGGAACTTGAAACACTGCATTTAAGTGATTTTCCCTAACTGGAGTCAAAATTGTTGGAATAATGTCACCCCCAGAACTCACATATCTAAAAGTCAAAGAAAGAGAGAGAAAACAAGAGACATCAACCCTTTACAAAGAAATTACACAAGCAAAGGCAAAGCTAATTCAAAATTTTTAAAAAAGTGAAAAAAAAAACAATTTTAGAGAGAGAGAGTAACTGATCATTAAAAGATGTACTCTATAGTGACTACATGCATCCTGTTTTAAAGTTCATGTTTATTTTTTTTTCACCTCGACGTACATTTTCCTTTGCTAGAAATATTCTTTGCATATTCTTGATCAGCTTGTTCAGTCTTTTCCTGTTTGCAGTCGAGATGCTGCTGCACCAGCAGACCACACCATTGAAGATAGCTGAGGCCACCACAGAGTCAAAAAAATGGTCTTTATTAAATATGTTTTAAGCAACCAATAGAACTACAAATATGTTCATATATGTTTACATATATTATCATTTTATATGTTTATATATGGTCATATATCAGATTTTCGTATGGGTATTTCGTTGCACAACACAAGATGGCAGTCTCATAGTAAAGGATCATCTTCCAGCTGTAGTCTGACTGCTGAAAACTGGTTACCAGATTACAGCAATTTCATTGCTGAAACCTGACCTTTGTGCTGTTTGAAATGTTTGGCTGGTGCTGACAGATGGCCCGTCCACTCAGGATCAGGCTGATCCAAGTAGCCAGTATTCTCCAGTTTCTTGCGGATTTGGGAAACTCAACCACAGAAACCTCAGGAAGCCATTTTGAGGCCGAGCATGTGGCAAGGCTCACACGGCTGTGAGTAAACTGAGCTACTGCTACGCTGTCTGATGTGGAGGGCTCATGTTCCTGAAGCCCATCTTAAACATGGAATGCTCTTGAAATTCCGCTTATATATCCGCTTAACTATACTCATGTCAGATTTTTAATGAAACCACTGCATTAATCAAAGTTAATTTTATCAGAGTACAGAGTTTAATCTTCCTTTCAAACTCTAAAATGAGTGTTTGTAACAAACTATAGCAACAAACCTTTTTTGTTTCGTGTGTGTGTGTGTGTGTGTGTGTGTGTGTGTGTGTGTGTGTGTGTGTGTGTGTGTGTGTGTGTGCAAAGGTGAAGGTGAAGCCAAACTGGCAATTACATGGGTAAATGTGCTGTCCATACAAAAGGGTATTGGGGGGGGGGGGGGGGGTTGTAAGTAAAATGTAAGTACTAGGAAAAAAAGAAAATGACATAATGATGTACTTATAATGATGTACTAATTGTATATTATTCTGAAACAACAAGGTAAGTAGAAACATGCTTTTTTTTAATATACTTAATTACACAGTAACACAGCGACATGTTTAAGCAGTAAACCTCACCAAAAAGTACACATTTTTTTCCTTCCATATAATTAATTTTAAAAGGTTTTCCTTTTAAATTAAATAATTAATATTAACGTCTACACAATGTAGGCTAGATATATCTAGATGTTAAACTACATCCAGGCAATATAACAACAGTGATATGGTTGGTTGTAAGGAAACAAACCCAGCTGATTTTAGAAGGTGATGCTGATTCATTTCCAAACCACTAAGAAATATTTTTTCCGCAGTATACCACAGCAAATTTCCAATATTATTTTATTAAATAAAGATCCATCCTTTTGTGATTTATTTATCCACTTTCTACTAGATTTATTGTTGTGTAAAGACCATTGTGTTTCTGTTAGCACATATGTTCCAGCAGCTCCACTCCCTTCGTTTTTCTTACTTCTAAAATTAAGAAAAGAAATGAAATGTTGTCATGTAACATCAGAAAAAAAATATTCTGTCTGTGTTGAATAACCTGGAAAAAAATCTCTGACACTGGAGACTCAACAAATATCTTGTCATAGACAGACATGGAGACCCATTACCATATCACCATATATATATAAAATATTGGATTTATAGAATTACTGAGGAATTATATTGGAATTATATTGGAATTATATTGGAATTATAGAATTACTGAGGAATTATAGAATTATAGAATTATATTGGAATTATAGAATTATAATTTTTTATTATAAATTTTTTTTTCTTTTTTTTTTTTACTCTCAATGCCTGTCAATGAGAGTTGTCATACAAAATAATGGTAATAATGATTAGAACAAACACACCACTATTAAACCATCATTTACCTTGCAAGAAGCTTACAGCCAGAACTAGAAAATGTATCGATATCTTCTCACAAGTCAGACTTGAGCTATGCTATTATAAACAATAAAGCAGATAACAGAGGCGAGATTAAACTGTTCTGCATGCAACACCTCCACTCCAGCTCCAGCATGAAATTATCAGAGGCAGCTTTTGCATGGCCTTTTGGTTCATGTGGTAAGTATGAAACTCAACTATGCTCAAAGGTAAATCTCTGATAACAGGATGTCAGTCATCAAAATTGTAAAGATAATATAACATGATTATTGAACGTATACGTTTTGAGAGTAAGTCCATTAAAAAATGTGCTGTTGCACTGGATTCATTTTCACTTAAGAATTACACCACACTCTTTTTAAAGTTATCTGGGATGAGATTCTAGCACTGCATTTTCTCAGCATGCCCTGTTATATGTCGTTAAACAAACATCGCTTTATATGGATGATGTAAAGGGGCTATCAATCATAGACAAAAGATCTGTGCTCGGTTTGTTGACACCATTGTGCTGATAGATGAGGCACTTTAAATTACGTTTAAACTAACATCTGTGCTGTCATTCTAATAACATTTGGGCAGCTCATGCTTGCAACGATTTGTCTTTGAGTATTATCGCTGCTTGAATGAGCGCTTTCGAATTCTCTAATCTGATTGGTTCTGAAGGTGTTGATCGATTTGGATGTAAAAACAGCTCCAAGACAAATGACAAATGTTAAGTTTTCAATGCATTATATGTTTTTCTACAGTTTCAGCCAGTTCACAGGCAGAAGTTCCACAAAAACAGATTTAAAAAGTGTTTACATCGAGTTTTGTGTGAATTTTCATCTGAGAAGATATTTGATCAGGATTTTTTGGAAGGAGGCTCCAGTGTCAACAGTTTCTAATGTTAAAAAATAAATAAAAAATGAGTAAATAAAGGTAAAAATTAGGTTCAAATGTATAGTTACATTTCATCTGAGGGATGTCTTCAGGCCAGTGGAGGTTTGTCATTAGAAGCTGTATGTCATTAGAAGCTGTATGTCATTAGAAGCGTCATCTTCTTCTGTAAGTTATTATTGGCAAAGGTTAATGATGAATGAATAACTTTTTATAAAGACAAATGAAGCTGATTTTCTTAAACGTATAATATCAATAATTATTTAATTAACTTTTTTTATTTATTCATTAACTTATTATAACTCATTCTTCAATAAAGAGAAATTCAATTTGACAACTTGCTGTGTTAAAAGAAAAAATGTAAACTTAAGGACTTACAGGAAAATAATCTTCATATATGAATAATCTTCCATAAGATTTCATAGTGGGAACAGTATTTCTGCGTTCTGCGTGTCTGGAAAATCGCACCGCTCCATTGTTGACTACTTTCCTCTAAAATCACTTTAACAACTGTTTCATTCCTACAATGTAGGCGTATAAATTAATAAATAAAATCTTTCTGGATCTTACAGGAAATTTCAAGTGAATTACAGTGTGTTTTATGAATATGTTCAAAAACTATTGGCATCGGTATCATGACCAGACAACGCGTAGCATTAAGTCTAACCAGATGTTTACTTCCTTCCGGGCTGAATGCTGTAATTGTGGACGACTGTCTGAATCTGAATATCCTGAACATGTTAATCCACTGTGCTTTACCACTTTAAATATAATGGAGGGCTATCGTGCTGTCGTGGAGTAGTATAAATTTAGCGTGTTTGCTTTGGTTTAGATCCAGCTTGTGTGTATGTGTGTGTGCTATAGACGGACATATTCTCACAGAGGCACTTCATCCTTTAGCTGTTCCCATTCCTGATTTGGACTCCAGCACTCATGCCCCTTCACCCATGACTAGGTTTTTAGCCAGTGTGGGTTTTATTTTTAATTTGATCTAACCCTGATACCCTACTGCTCTAGATGTGCCCTGTTTTATACATGGGACAAGAATACCTTTTAATAAGTCTGACTTGTCTATTGAAAGAGCAGGCAATGAAATTATGCAAAGAAAAAGATCTTTCTATCATCTTTAATCTTTATTTCTTGGCTTTTTGTCTCCCTAAAGCCCTTATCCTCATCTTGTTCTGCATTTCATTACTTGCTTTTCTCATGTTTTTAAACAATACCATCTCTTTTTCCTTCTTTCTTTTTCCCTTTTCTTTTCCCCTCTTATAGTCTCTTACTTCTCTTATTTTCAAATTTTTGTCTCACTTCCCCCCTTTTACTTCTTACCCACTCATCTGCTTCTCACCCTGTCTGTCTTTTCATCCCGCTCTCATTCTCTCTGCAGTTTAGAGCAGCTTGCAGCCGGGGTGTCTGTTTTTCTCAAACTCCCAGATTGCAGCCCACCCTCCTCTTTCCCTGTGAGAACTTTGTCTCAGACATTTGAGTCTCAGAGGAGAGACTTGAAGTCAGTCCAGAGCTGCACTTCACTCTCTCCCCCCACTGAAGACGACTCAACTTGGCTCTCGCTACAGCGGAAAAAAAACAGAGTACCATGTGGATGCCACACAGTTGTAAACGCAAGATGGATCAGCTTGCGGTTGTGGCCAATTAAAATTGCTTATATAGAGCTGCTGACCTCTGGAGTTGGAAGATCAGGAGACAAGAGGATAGAGTCGAAGCCCTGAAAGCTGAGCCTCTGGCTTCTAAATGCATTGCACGCTTTTTTCGTTTCCTCTCCTGCTGGACTTAACAGCAGCTTAGCTTCAGCAGTCCTAAGGCCTTAATAAAACAAACAGGGCCACCTGAGGGTCATGATGAACTCCCAATGGTCCTGGCTTTCAGGGATCATCAATACATAAACAACAGGCAAGCCATTTAACAGCTAAGCATATAGAATAAATGGTGAACCAGATGGACGTGAAAGTTACGCATGAATTCTTTTGACCTCCAGGAAATGGAGGTTTTGGAGATCAATCGCTGAGGAATGAATGTGTAAAATCTGTGTAAAGAAGGTGAAAAGAGAAAAGATGTTAGGGGTTATGCTCAAAAAGTATTCCCCCTTCAGAGCCCCTTGGGCTGGTTAAGGCTACTAAAAGAGGAGCAGCTTTAGTGTTGGGCAAGACCAGTAAATACAGCATCTGGAAAACATTAGTCTGTTGCTGGCCAGGGGTGAGAGGAGAAGGATGGGGTTCACATGGAAGTGGAATTGTGTTGGGGACTTGCCTGTCATTAGAGGGCCTGCATGTTTGATACATGTACAGGAGAACAGGCCCCACTAACCCCACTTTTCATTTCTTTATGATTGAGGTATTTTCACCAAGTATGAAGTTTTAATGTTATCTCTAATTTAATTGTATTATAATATTAGAGATTAAACAAAATTAAAAGATAATATAAATTCCTGTCGTGTAGAGAAATGGTTTTGAGGGTTGGTAAATCTCTTAGATCAGAAAAGCTGCAACAAGAGAATAGAT
Organism: Silurus lanzhouensis; assembly: GCA_039877035.1. NCBI lineage: Eukaryota > Metazoa > Chordata > Actinopteri > Siluriformes > Siluridae > Silurus > Silurus lanzhouensis. The sequence continues at coordinate 287,735 of JBCEWE010000323.1, read as the reverse complement.
TTTAATAAACCTCTGGTAAAAGCCTTTCCAGAAACCAAATATAACTGTGGCCCCAGTAGTACCTTAAACTCATCTATCTGTGCACTCTGAGGTGACAATAGATACCATAAGAAAAGTTTGAGTGAATTCACTTGAATTAAATTCCACCAATATTGGCTTTATGTACATTGTGCAATCATGACTTTATTGAGAAAGGCACGAATCAGATGGGGCTTTGCAGAGATTATATAGCATGATATGGTCCCTCACTGCAGTTACACTGTAGTGTTAAGAGCACAGCAAGAACCACAGATAAGATGTACTGGTGCTAAACCACCAAATAAACATCAGAAAAACTGAGCTTTAATCAGGGTTCTCAGAACTCTCAAAGCTTTCAGAAAATCTATCAAGTATTAAACACAGACTCCCTGACCATCACAATACAGAAGAAATAATGTCATAATCTCTAAATGATTTACTTTTTTAAAACAATTTGCAGTCCTATTCTAAAATGTCTTTGTTTCATATACAATTTTAATCATGACTAATGATTAATGGTGATAATTATGACCATTCGAATCTTATGTTAAAGTGTCTTGTTTACCTCTACACAATCGTACCTCTGGATATGGCCCTTACCTTTTACTCTAATAAATCAAGCACATCGCATGCAGACTTTATGCAGTAACAAAACCACAACCGCTTCTTCTCACACTACATTACTAAGAATCCACCAGCATGTAAGGACTGCTGTCTCTAGATATGCCATTATGTAGTAATATATGGCATAGGTCACTTTCTGTTACAGCGTCTTCCTCTTTGTTAACTTTTCAAACGGCTTTATAATTCCAAAAAGTGTGCAGAAGGTAAGTGCAGAGTATATATTCTGAATGACCAATACCAACCTCTGCAAAAGACAAAACCATGATAACCAAATATACCTTTTAGCATAGGGTTGCTATAATGTTTATCTGGCTGTTCTACACTGGTGTCACAGGAGACAAAGCCTGTTTGTTGATGTCTGTTGCTGTTTCTGCAGTAATATAAATTACTGTTGAATCTAAAAATGTCTGCTCCAAGCTGATTACTATTGTAGGTAGAGTTTGTCGTCCTGGCCAGTATCTGCCAATTCAATCTTATATTACAGGCTTTGCTTAAATCCTTGGAAGGTTTACAAATATTTCTAAAGATGTAAATGTACATTTGTCACAGATCTTTAGCCACTGGTCTATTTTAGGTCACTTATGCCACTCTTATTTGCAGCCAGGATAAATGATGCATGTTCAATAAATTTACAACTATAATATTGAGGATGGCCAATCAGTTGATCAAAGTGAAAGGACAAATTTCCTACCCGAGAATAAATAAATACTAATAAAAAGAATAAATAAATGTGCAAAGACATATTTAAGAGACAATTTTGTCCAAAATCCTGTATACAAAAGTATATATCTAACACTGGGTGGATAATCATATAAAGTTATAGTTAAATAGTAACCTGATCGCTCTACTGGAAACAGTTATGCCTCAGAAATTTCCAAAGCACAACCAACAAAATGATCTGATGCTTCCTTATAGTCACTTAAAGCTTTACAATCTTTCAGCTTATTGTTTTCAGGATGTTTCTGATACCAGGGGTCACAGTTTAATCAAAAGCGTGGTTGACAGTGTCAGGAGTCCCTGACTATCTTTAAGCGACGACTGAAGACCTACCTCTTCCAGAAACACTTAAATTAGCACTTTCCAAGTTTGTAGAATTCCACAGTTATATTTATATTAAGTTTGTAATCTTGCGTACCAGTGTAGATTTATTCATTAATAGAGACTCAAAGCACTTTTGTACGGCGGTCTCTGGATAAGGGCGTTTGCTAAATGCCGCAAATGTAAATGTAAATGTAAAAAGAGAGAGATACCACAGCTTTCAAAGGACCCTGTCTGGGTGAATCTTTGAGTATATGGGTTCAGGGAGATGATGGTGAAAAATAGACCCCCTCTCTTGGTGTAAGGTTAGTTGACTATAAGAATCCTCTTTGGTTTATATATAAATTTAGAATTTTCTAGCAAGTAAGCTACATAACAAATATTCAAGCCAGGAGTTATAGAGTAGTCTGCTGCTGAAAGGGAGTGGTTTATCCAATCAGTCATGAAATAACATCTTTTCCATGTTGAAAACGATAAGAAATACAGTAAAATGTTGCATTTTAGATGAACAGATTCCCCAACATGTCTACATACATGAACTTTGAATATAGTTCCAATTCATATATATAAATATATATATATATATATTTAAGGACTCATGAGATGAACGACTTGCCTTTTCCTGTTTCTTGTTTAATGCACTGCTTAATGTTTATGGGAGTCCAGGGATAAAAGACGAACAGTTTGGACTAGAAGAGTCGAGAGATAAACTACTCGATTCTGTTTTCTGTACATAAACTACAGAGATTTGCTCATGCGCTTCCAGTAGAAAATGAACAAATCACTCTTTGAAACTACTTGTTCTTCTGAGTCACATTAAAGACTTGTTCAAAATTAACAAATCGTTCATGAACAACCCATCACTTATTCCTACATTCCCATGTTGGAATGTACAGTATATGCATGTCCACATACTGTATGTGTGGAGTATGAGTGGGGTTTGTGAGACAATATGTGTGTGAATGAGATATGAGTTGAGTGAAAGTGTGTGATTGTATTACTGCATTACTGTAAGACTCTTTGTTGATAGACCCTATTTGAAGACTGGTCTTTGCAGTCTCAGGCAGGAAGTTATGATCAGCACCCTTGGCAACAGATTCCTACCATCTGGCCCATGGAGTTTAACAACACGGCTTTGTGTGTGCAAGTCACATGCAATTCGCAAAGGCCAGACACAGATTAATGTCTGGAGCTCTCCCTTCTAACCCAAGATATTAGACCAGCTGCAGCCAGCCAACTATACAAGATACTCACAGCAGCAGCACACAGTGTGTACTATTCACTAGTTGCATTCATGTTGGACATTGTGTGGCTTTCGCTGAAGAATAAGAGCTTTGAAGATCATAAAATCCCACAAAGTCCTGACTTAGTCTGGAGGAAAGCAGCTCTGCAAAGCAGCTCTGATCCTTATCTCTGCTCATCCATCAGCTCTATAGATACATATCTCTGCTCATATATCAGCAGCACAGTACCTCCCCTCCAAAAATTCAAAAACAACCCCTCGCATGGACGTCTGTAGGAAATGAGGGTCTCGGCACACAACAGACTGCTTTGCTTTGTTTCACATGATATTCCTTGCTTGTCTAGCACCCCTAACACCCCCCCTCTCCATCCATATGGGTTTACAGAGCAGAAACTCGCCATAACTTGAACTCATGCTGGGCTTGTGCAAAGTGCCTGGGGTACGGTGGAGATCTGGCAAGTCCCTCAACCATCTGCCCCTCCTTTTCTGATTCTTTTCCGACCACTCTGCCTCTATCTTTCTCTGCTTACTGCCTCCATTCCACTCTTGCCTTCCATCTACCAATCTCCCATCCAACCCCCCACTCCACTCCTCTTCACATCTCTCTCAGCACCACCCTGACCCTGGCATTTCACAGACTCTCCCTCTGAGACTGGTGACCTCATCACTGGGCAGGAAGTAGGGAGGGGGGGTTCAAGTTCTTCTTGTGAATGTAATCCCACACTTCCCTGAATATTTCATATGAGGAGAAAGAGCGAATGAGTAAAGGGGGGTTGGAGGCACCGAGTTTATTTGCTTCTTGCTCATGCCATATAATCCATGCTTGGATGAACTAGTTCTCTCCTTTTTCCTTCATTAATAAAAAATCTGCGTTGCCAAAGCCAATTGTGATTTCTGGAAGAAAACGTGGCAGCTGGAGATCAAATGCATGGCCTACGAAAAGGTCCAAACGAGGGAGAATGTTAAAGAAAGATGGAAAGCTTAGATGAAAGCTGAAAATGTGTCATGGAGCATTTTTCATGGAGGTGTAGTTGAGTAGGCGTCATAATCAGAATTAGTCTGCGTGCATGCAAAAACAGGTCTCTGAAGAGAAAAACAAACAGGATTAGAACTGGTCTTTGTGCAGTTTAGTGAACTGGATGTTTTATCTTTGTCTTCCTGTCTGGAAAAAAAGAGATGAGTCAAACAATTAGCAGAAAATGAAGAAACCCAAGCCAGCTGTTCCTCTTTAGTCTCCAGAACACCTATCAGGACTGGAAGATGATTAGGAAAAGGGAGTAGAGGTTCTCACAGACCTACATATCCCTAGAGTTCTCTTTGTATACCACACACATACACACACACACACACACACACACACATATGCAACCATACACAACACACATACCGTCAGACACTTAGCACACATACAGTCACACACATAGCACACACTTAGAGACTTTGGAAGCAAGTAGAAATTTTACGCCAGATCCTATAAGAGACCTTTCCTTGGCAAATTGAATGGAATCTAATTTGAGAGGGACTGAGTGCAGCTCCTGAGTCCAACGTTAATGTTTACCAGACGCTCATGTGAGCTACAGTTTATCATGCACTCATCTAGAATGATTTATTTCTTGTTACTGTTCTGTTCTAAAGATGTACAGATTCATGTAAAACATTCTTTTTTTTTTTTTTTTTAAGTTTAAGGAATAACGAGGCTTCAGGGAAAAATCCTTGAAGAGAAAATATTAACATTGTACTGTATACATTGTTGTTTTGGATTCTGATTGGTCCAAAGTGTTGCTTAATTTTTAGAACAGCATGACTTGCAGCATTACATCACAGTGAAATTTGTTTTTTTTAAATGTATGAGCAATATCAAAAAGCTGGGGTTGGAGACCAGTGTCAGTCATGATACAGTTCCCCTGGAGCACAAACAGTTAAGGGCCGTACTCAAGGGCTCAATAAGGGCATCTTGGAAATACTGGGGCTTGAACCTGCAACCTTCTGATTAGTAAACCAAAGCCCTAACCACTGAGATACCTCTTCTCCTTCTAATATTAAGAGGAATATATATATATATATATAAGAAGAAAAAACACTCAAAGACATACTTTTATTGTAAAATAATTTTTTTGTATTGATAAAAGCCACTCTGCTTTGTGACCTTTTTTGATTGTTTTAATGGAACAACATGACCCAAAATGTTCTAAATCTAAAACAATATTAATGAGTGACTAATAACTGCTGAGAGAGTATGAAATGCAGTGGAGGAGTAGAAGCATTGTCGGGTTAAACCTATTTCAACTCCTGAGGTAGATGGGTGAGTTATGAGATGGACTGATGAGGCATGAGACATCTGGAACCAAGATCCTCAGGCAATTTTTTCCAGACTCGCCCAAAAGGCTTTTCATGTGCAAAGAAAAGCAGGACAGCCGTCTGACGCACCTGTGTTGTTTTACTTAAGATCTGACTCAATATGCTCAATTTGCTTAAACTGCACAAAGAAGCAAACTTTATATATATCTCGTTTTCTTTTTAGGCTCGTCTTTACCTCGCTCAGTTTCCATCTTTCTTGTTTTCCTCCAGAGGGGTGCGCCCAAGCACAGCCACTCCTGCAAAACATGAAAAAAAACCACACACACACACACACACACACACACACACACACACACACACACACACACACACACACTCACTCACTCACAGTCTTTTCTTGTATTACTATTCTGGTGTGGTATTTCAAGTGCTTTGTAATCAGTATTACTAAAATGTACCTTCGCTGAACCTTGAGATAACTTCCTCTTTTTTTTTTTTTTATAAAAGAAGCCACATAAAAAAGTGTTCATGAGAACTAGTCAAATGTATCCAAGGTTAACACAGTCAAATGTTGCTATCATTACGGGAACATTTAGTTCCCACACTGAGATAAATACATGCCCACTCACAGTCACACAGAGATGAAGGAAAGCGTATGTAACAGTGTTTCAACGGGATTCTGGTGTGCAGCATATTGACTCAAAACAATAATGACCTCTATACCTCACCATGGTTTTCGAAATAATTGACAGTTTGTTTTACAAACCACTGAAAGATCGACACAATTACATGCACGTGCCTCTAGAATATTGGACAAAAAATGAGACTGGCAGACTATAAAAGAGCATGGGCCAATTAGCGGTACGTTCAGTGGGTTGATGGCCGATCTCGGTGTCACTACAGCCTATAAAGGCATTCTTTGTTAAAGAAAAAAGGAGGAAAAGCTCTTTCTGTGTGGGTAGAGCAACAAATGTTTCAGTACTCAGTGGGGTTTTTTCTTTCTTGAAGACTCTTTCCACCAAAAAAAACAGATTTCCTCTGTGTAGTTATACACGCAATAGTAGCACATCAAGGCTTTGAAATTAAATATTAAACACGATCCGGGTGAGATATAAGTCCAAGAGGACAACAAAGAGAACACTGAGAATGGCTACATTCCCCAATGCTAGTCACCCTTGTGGTTAATAAAATGCTTTTTTTTCTCCACATGGTATGAGAGCTTGGCTAAAATACAAAAGTCTGTTTGAAAAAAATAAATTATTAACTAGGAAAAAAATTAACGCTAGAAAATCTTTACTTGAACAGTTTAAGCAGATGAAAAGAAAAAGTGCAAGATGTGATGAAAGAGAGGATGTGGAAAAAATGAGAGAAGACGATACGAGCATGTGTGAAGGTAAGAAAAAAGAGATGTGTTCAGAAAAACAAGAATAGTACGTGCAAATGTGCAGGTTTGTGGAGGTTTGTGGATGTGTGCAGATGTGATACAGGAAGACAGGCTGGTTAGCGGCATCCAGATGTTAGTATAGTCTCTGTAACGGTTTTAGAGATGGAAATTCATCAGGTTTTGCTGTGTGAGACAGAAAGAAAGGAAGCGGGAACAGTTTTGGGTCTGTTTGCAATAATTAAATTGCCTTGCTCAGCTGGAGAGCACAATGAATGTGTGTGACTGCATGCATGCCTGCATGTGTGTGTGTGTGTGTGTGCGTGCGTGCGTGCGTGCGTGCGTGCGTGTGTGTGTGTGTGTGTGTGTGTGTTTGTTTGTTAGTGCCTGTGAGTATGTGTGTTTATACATGTATGTGTTTGCCAGAGCAGGTCTGGTTCCCATTAGACTAAAGGTCCAGGGATCGGTATGCTTTGAGAAGGCAGGCTGGTCCCATAGGAGAGAAGAAACAGGCTGAAGTCACTCCACCCTTTTTGAAAGGGTTGATAGAAAGTCAGCTGGAAAAGTTCACCCTCTTCCCCTTGTTTGCTTGGAAAGATGTGAGTCCCAAACTCAGAATGTTTATGTATGTGCAGTGTTTGGATTAGGATTGGAAAAAAGAGTCACCTAAAAAGGATGTATGCAGTGATGGATGTGCCATTCCTTTCTGAACCTTGCACCAGTGTTAATTGCCTATGTTGTGTTTTAATGTGCGAGTACAGACAGGTTTTTGAGTCACATGGGCTGGGTGCTTCAAAAGCAGTTACCAATTAGCCTCGAGCACAGACACACATCTATTAATCACACTGCCTTGAGGCTGTTAAAGAAAACAGTATAGATCACAATAAAGCTGCACGTATAGAGCAATTTAGATCACTGTATATATTTAGTCTACAAGCTCGTTCCCTCCCCCTTTTTTGTCAATGCTCTGAGACAAACCAGAGTCTTTGTAGGAACCATTTCTCACTCTTCTTTCTCTTTTTTTTTGATTGCAGGCAGTAAAGTGCGAATAGCACCATGAGCCTCATGCATGCTGGCTCTAATGGTGAACTTTTGAAGTAGCTGAACACTGACACTGCCGTAGCCGTAAAGCTTCTCAGCATGATCCGAGACAGTGCAAGCTGAGAGGACACCTGGGGAAAGCTCTGAGAGCGTCCAATGCATTTACCCCCCCCCACCACCACCTCCCGCACACACACCCACCACCGCTTGCAGTATTGTGTCGAGAGAGAAAAATATGGAGGGACTCTCTGTCTCCGTTCACTTGACCCAAGGGGCAGCTGATTTATAGAACCCGTGTATTCCACTCCAGATTTCCTGGAATCTCTAGCTTTTTTCAAGGAGCTTGAGGAACTGGAGAGGGACTCGTGGGGAGAGTAAGGTCTGAGGACAGGGAAAGGGCCATATTTTACTGCAGCCATTAAATCAATTGGCTTCCAGATGTATGAAGAGTTGGAACTAGTCTATTGACCTGCACAACAGCCTCCTGCATTAGAGTTACATACCCGAGTCTCTGTCGAAAGATTCATTTTCCTCACCAGGTTAAGCTCTGGAGAGTTAAAAGTGTTACATGATAGCAGAGGGTCTGAGTGCAAACTCATGCCTCTGGCATTGACCCACGGCAAAGCAGGAGCCTAGAGGGGGTCAAGAAGTCCTCTTTAGGCTGGATAGTCTGTGTGTTTAGAGACAGATTAAAGATTCCCTTGGTTTAAAGTCAGTTATTTCTAGAGCTCTCGAGTCATGGAGATAAGAACATAAGACGGCTTTAGCTAGAGGACGCAGTAAAGCGCTCAGTACGGGAGTCCATTAATGATATCACGGCGATCACATGACTACATCTGTCTCTTTTCGGTTCAAGTTTTGAAAGTTATTTTCCGCACTCAGAGCACAAGGCTCCATCCTTAATGACTAACCCTCACAGGTTTTCTAGCACTTCACTGTTTCACCATAGAGTGTTGGTCCATTAGGTGCAATCTGCTTTCAGTTAGCACCCCCACAAACCAGCATGTCAGGACTCTTGTGAGCTGATGATTAAAAGCATCTCTCTCTCTCTCTCTCTCTCTTTCTCTCTCTCTCTCTCTCTCTCTCTCTCTCTCTTTCTTTCTCTCTCCTTTTCTTGCACCCTGGCCTTTTGTTCAGCTATGTTCATAGTTTTCTGGAGTGTTCTTTCTCGCAGCTGCACCATTGCCAAACTTTGACTTTAAAAGATAAACTTTGGAACTTCTCCAATTTAGCTGTTTGGTTCATGGCCATCCAAAAAAAAAAAAAGATTTGTATTCCCAACAGTATTACACATCCAAGACACACACGGACACAATATAAATTGTATACTTGCTTGTCGGGAGACCCTGCACTTGTTGAATCTGACAGCATTACAATGTCAAAAGCAGCTTTAATCCTTTGTTTTCCTTTACCCGCCCTCAGGCCTACAATAAGGGAAGTTCCCATGATTCCTTGGGACACAATTTCACAGTGCAATTTCATAGCCTCTGGACAATTTCTCCCTTTCTCCCAATGAACCTAGTACCTTATTTAAGCAATGTGGGCGTGACACAAATTCCTGGGCCCTGTGGGCCTTCTTTGCATCCTATAAAAATGCAAACGTTTTCATTTTAGGGTCACAACGTAAAAACTCCTTTATACTTTTAGATATGTTAGAGGATTGGAGGACATGTCCTTTCAATGTTTCAAGGGAAGTTGCCCTATTTTTTTCTCAGCTAAATTCAACTTTCTTTTTACTTGCTCATTGTTATCAAATACGTGATATCAGTAGACTTACATTTTCAGTACATTTAGGACATTTGGCAGATGCCCATATCCAGAGAGACTTACAGTTTTCTCAGCTACACAGATTGAGGATTAAGGGCCTTGCAGTGGCAGCTTGGTGGTACTCGGGTGGTAGATGCACTGGGTATCACTGAATATCACAAGAATAAACAACCTGACAACATACAACAATGATGACATACAACAATCATGAGTACTGTGCAAAAAATCTGTTAAATACTAGTGTACAATAAAACAAAATGTTGGTGGTCAGGTGCAAACAGTCATGTGATGTGATCCAGCGAGGTGCAGGGGCTGATGGGAACCATAGTCATGCGCTGTATTCATGGTAACCATGACACCATTGGGTATTTCCTCCTTTCATACCCAGTAATTCTGGGACATGCTCAGGATCTACCAACACCCTGATCAGGATTAAAAATGAATGAATGGAGACATGAATGCATGAGCAAGTTTAATCTTTATATATTTACAATGTTCTTTCAGAACAGTATAATTTGTATACATGCTTACATGAATTTTAGTACATTCTGAATATATATTTTTAGGGCTCTTAAAAGTTAATAATATCACTGAATTACAAAGTCAAGACAAATGGATACTTGCACTTCAGTAAATATCCATTTTGCAATCTACAGAAAAAATGTAATAGTGGCACATGCAATAAAACGATAAAAAATATCATTAACCCACTACACAGTCTGCTTAGTTTACAAAATCTCCTTTTAAAATCGCGTATCAAAACTTTAATCTCTGTCACGTCCATATCTTTTTAATCCTATAAATGATAGACGAGTGGAAAAGAGCCATTTATCCTTACTATATCGCGGTGTGGCTTCCCCACCGATTGCCATCTCACAGCTGGATTGTGATTGGTGTTTTGAGAGCCCCGGTCACGCGTTATTTCTCCACTTTGGAGAAATGGTTCAACACACACAACTTCCTGCAATCTGCAGACACATGCGATTGCAGCTGAGAGAGAACAGGATAAGAACTCTGTACAGGTTATTTTCAAAAAAACAAAAACAAAGAGAGTCTCAGACACAGACCTTTGGGGCAACCATCTCTGCTTGACACTGTGGCTCATGGCAAATCCTCAAGTGGACAGGCCAAAGGATGAGCACATGCTCAAGCCATCCATCATCGTTGTCTTCAAGATGCCTAAAAGTGGCTGCAGTTTTGAGTGAGGGGGGTTGAAAAGCCTCAGTAAATCAAGCTTTTTTAAACAGCCAGGCTGTGTGCCTCTTTCAAGGAGTTTATGTTTCTTGGCATGCCACTTAACTCATTTCTGAGTGTCAAGCTGGTCCTGGATGCCAAGCGTTCAAATATTAAACTCTCGTTTCAATCACTGTCTATAATTCTTCCTTTAATCACTAGCATTATTGAACTCTTGATTGGCTCAGACTACCGTGTTATTTTAGTTTTGATTGGCTGCAGCCGATGAGGTCATACTGCAGCTGTATCAACATTTACCGCAAACTTTTCCAGAGTTCCTTCCACGCCCTATTATGCAGAATTCTGAGCCAGTATAACACCCCAAACCCCCCTTATCCAACTCCTTCCAAAGAACTATAAAATTCATGCAAACCTGCACTCTGAAATCAAATGCCAGAAGCAGAACAAGAAGTTACAGCTACATGTCAAAACCAAACTCTTATTCAAACAGTACAGGTGCTTTTCAGAAATAAGGCATAAAAATGTTTAGAAAAGAAAAAGGTATCACAATTTTAATTAGAAAAAAAAATCAGGCAGCTCGATTAGCATCCATGACGAAAGGAGTCATGGGAAAGCAGTGGGGAATTTAAGGAGGCATTCTGTTGTGTGCAAATGTAGATTTTTTTTGTTGGGTTCTCCACAGAGAGGATCAAAATAGAAATTCAACATGTGCTGTAACATCTCCAATTTTTAACTTTTGCCTTCATGACTTTTACTTTTGCAACCCCACCCCCACCCCCATCCTCCCACCATAACAGAAAGGTCACATGTACTTCACTTTTAGGTAACTCGAGTCAGGCATGTGACGTTTCTCACAAGGTCTGTTTATATTCTGCAGCTTTATATCCCATATGTTGCGGTTTAATTTTCATCTACTATGGGTCTTGTCACTTTTACTTAACATGTCTACCAAGATTGGTTTACATAAGCATGTTTGTCATGTGGTTTAGTTTTTTTGTTGACATGTGCTGTTGGCCTGCTTTGTTCCACACACACAAACACACACACACACACACACACACACACACACACACACCACACACACACACACACACACACAAAAACACACACACTGATAGATAGCTAGAAATAAACATTTTTGTGATCACATATTACCTGCATAGTCACACTGCAACTAATTTTTATTGTCATTTATTTTCTATAAGAAACGAAAACAATATGAAAAAAACCTATTCTTAATATATAATTTCTGTATATAAGAATGTGTCCTAAATTATTTGTTTGTTTGTTTGTTTATTCAATTATTTATTACATCATGAAAGCTAGGTGGTTTCCAATAATTGGAAATTTCACACTCTCACATAACGAAAATAAAACAAATGGACAGGAAATAAAGCAGACGACAAAGATGGACCACAAAGTCTCATTTCCTCAATGGTTGTCTGGTTCAGGAGATCCTGAATGTGTTTTAGAATAGTGTGACATTTCAAGCCTCTTTGCCGTCCTGTCATCTCCTGCCTCAGCCCCTTTGTTATTTTATGATACTGACAGTGAGGCCTCTTCAGACTGAGTCTGTTTTACAGAGCAAAAAATGTATCTCAATACGGTTGTCTTACGTTTGTCAAATCTGCACCAAAATATAATAAGGTTTGATCTGTGGGCACGTCCCTGTTTAGTTTATCATTAATTTCCTCTCCCTTCCTCAAGACCCATGGACCACTGGGTGACATCAGGCTGCCATCTGGTTTCCTGAATCTCCCCCACTGCCCCCTCCTTCCACACCACGTTTGAGGCCTTTTCACTCTCTGTGTTCATCAATCTTCACACAGCTATTCCATATGCGTGTTGCATGGTTGCATGTACGCAGTGGGGCAGAGAGATGGCTTATGTTAGCAGGTGGACACATGAAAGCCCCCGCTGAAGGACGACCATATTCCGTGTTATCAGATGACCCCTAATATTGACCTCTGAATCAGCTCTCAGTCCCGAAAGAATGCGAGGAGTGACTGATAAAACACACACGGGTGTTTGTATGAACACATAAGCTTTCCTTTGTGTGCTCATGAGCACATACTTAATAAGGGAGGTTTTGGAAAAGATGAAAGTGACAATCCTTTCCCACCCCAAACCACTTTCACACACTATTCATGCTTAATACGTTCACATAGGAAGCCAAAGCCGGTCTCTGTAGACTCCAACAGTCACATGCATGACCTGCTCTCTTAAAGCTTTCACCCTCGGTTGATCTACTTCATTGCACTTCCTCCTTTCCTCTCTTCTCCTCCGTGCACATTCGCTCATCCGGCTCTTGGTTGCACATCCTTCATCCAACTCTCCCTTCATCACTCCCACTTTCCTCCTGACTCACCTTAAGCTGTGTGACAATTTGCATCCAGATCTTGTTTAATATCCAGCACAGTTTTTAATGTGTCAAAAACATCCTCATGGGACTTTGGACCTAACAGCATAACCATCCTTAAAAAAGAATTTTAAAGGTAAAAAGCCATTTTTGTCAAATACACATTTTGCAGAAGACAAAAATTTGTCCAATGCTTACAAAACAGGTCCTGAGCAAAATATAAATAAAGATATAATATAAATATTATATACATATATATATATATGCCATCTTTATGTTATACCACAGCCCTGTTAACTTCTTGCTTCTTCTTGATACATTGAACGAATGTGTAGATTAGTTTCCTGCCACAGATATTTACAAGAAAAGCATCTGATATAGTTATCTGTAAGCAAAAAATTATTGAAAATGTAGTGATAAAGTGTTAAGTGATAGCACTAGGTATCCGTCAAACGTGGGAAGATCTTCATGAGGGAGGAGTTTATGCTTTTGCGGGTTCTCAGAAACATGACAATCTTATTAAATTCAAGAAATGCTGCATAGGCAACAACTATTTATAGCTGTTTTTCGAATGCAAGCTATTCAGGAACTAACTTGTTTTGCAAAGCACAGCACTGAATGTAACCATGAATGTATATAAGTTGTTCAAAATTGCAATTGTTGACAAATCCTGTGATGAACAAAAAATCAAACGTTAATGAGCTAATACAGTCCTAATACAGAGCCTGTGTCTTGTGTAAAAAACAAGTTACATTTTTGATTAATTAGTTTCAGTTTAACTGTGCCTCTGCATACAAATTGTGGAATAAAGATGTAACGACATTCTTGCAAAAATATATTTGCTCAATTGGGGTTTTAATGATGTCAGAGAAAATCTTCCATTAATGCTGACTTTGTTTTAAATCTGAGAGTCACCCTTCAGTTCTCGTGTTTTGAAGATTGTAGGCGGTTTCATGCTGAAAGAGATTGCATGTAACGGGATAGAGATATAGAGAAATACAGAGGAATAAATAGACAGATGGAGATAAAGGTGATCAGACAGAAGAATCAGTGGATTATTTTCACTGATGTTTTTCTCTAAAGGTACAAGTGAAACCAAACCATACCAAATATATTAATAACCCTTTTAGCATAAAACAGACAGTTTTCCTTTCCTTTGGCTATATGTGGCTGATATTTTTTAACACCGTAATTGTAAAAATGTACACATTTCAAAAAGAGAGCCATGTGGTTGGATTTTGGTACAATTTATGTAATCAAAATGTATAATAATCTTACAGCTCAGTTTTTCATGGCAGTTGTTTTAAACTGAAATGCACGAAACTGTATACATTATGGTTATTATGGTTTAAAATGTTTTATACAATTTGCATAAGTCTTTCTGTATTTAGAAGGACCATCTGGAAAATCTTTGGGAAAGAAGTCTGACATGACCAATTTGAAGACGTCCTAATCCTATTTTACTAAAAAGTCCTGTACACCCACACATGAAGACTGAACGCAGGTACCAGTCTTTGAACTGACACCAGTCACGCGATTAACGTCTGTCAGTGTTAGGTTTCCTGTGAGTCAGGATGGCCGCCATATGGTTTCAGGTCAAACCAACAGATTTTAAATTTGCCCCCTTCTGAGTTTTCCAAGATTAAATATCAGCAGCAGTGATGGAGTCACTTCGCCCCGCCCATATGTCTGTTGTTCTGACTCCCATTTTTCTTTCAACAAGACAAGAGGTCAATTCTGCTTTTCATTGGAGCGACTCATTGACTTCATTAAACCCATGTTTGAATTTCCAACTTAAATGAGCCGATCACATGTCAGTGGAACTCCGATTTCCAATTCGTGTTAAAACACGTTACAGGTCAGGGCTGCACAGATTAACAGGGATGCATATTAATATGTAAGAAAACACTGATGGAGGTCAAATGTGTTTTGTTAAGAAAATCTGCTCTGTAAATAAAGGCCTAATCTTCAGGAAGTCACAGAACTCATGTCCTTTTGCCCATCCTGTGTCTCATTAAGGAGTTGCACTTCAAGGAGTCTCAAGCTACCTTTTATATCTCTCTCTCACACACACACACACACACACACACACACACACACATTCTCTGCCTGAACAGGAGGATTGGGGTTTTCAGAATGAAACCCAACACTAAGCACACACATACATAGCAATCAGAATGAAGACACAAATACACACATTAGAGCATGGGAACAGACTTTCTTCTGCCCTCGCAGTAATAATTTGGGAACACTAAAACCCCGTGAGAGAGACGAACCTCTAAAAATGTCAATAATGTAGCCACATTGCTCTTAAGAGTCATTCGAATCTAAACCTAAGCAGACTTGTGAAGAATTGATAAACATCTTCTAGGAAGAGTTCTCTCGCTCGCATTGCTCGCTGACGAATAAACCACTAGTCAGAGGTCACAGTCGTGCCGGCGATGAGAAAGTCCAGACGGCACTTGAATTGAGAAAAGCCGGGTTTCAGCCGAGGAAAGAGGAAGAGGTGATAATAGGTAAGACGCGGAAGGTGTGTATGGGGTCACCTCTGAAAAATCACCTGCGAGCTTTACGAGACACGAGGCAGGACCGACACTTAAGCCACTAATGGATGATTAGTGAGGAACAGAGATCAGCCATCTTGACTCCAGACACCTCTGTTTAATCCCTACAGGAAAGGGTGAAAAGGCTGGAATAACACTACAACACCAAGCAAACACTCAATAACACCCTCCTCTACCAACACCAACATCATCACTACCATCAACACCTTCATCACCAGCAAAACAGTAACTTCAGTTTACTAAACACACAAGATTATTGATGGTGTAATGTGAAACTTGAGGTTTTAATGTGGCTTTATATGAGCTTGAATGTATAATATATGTATATATGTGCAAAAGTACCAACGGCTGAAAGGAAACTCCAAAATGATTGGCACTCTTTGAGTGAAACTATTTGTCGTAATTGTCATAGTTTCTCATCCATGCGTTTTCTTGATTATTGATTGTCATAACTGTTTATTGATTATTTAAAAATTTAGTTTTAATAAAAATAATTAATTCGCAATTCATTTCAGACAATTTTATACAGCTTCTAGCATTAAGAAGAATTGTAAAGTGTGGGCAAAAAGTGTGAGACCACTAGCGACATTTTTTCTAGCTCTTATTTATTTGTTTGTTTGTTTGTTTGTTTGTTTGTTTGTTTGTTTGTTTGTGTGTAAATTAAAGTTATAGAAATGTTTACATGAATTCCATAAAAAGAAAACTTGGGCCCAGTTGAACCAGCTTGGGATTTCCATAGGAGATTTCAATAGAAACAGGAACAGTGTTGATTTTAAAGCTTGAAGCTCAAAAGATTCCTTGGATAAATTATTCATTTCGATATTCATTAAGAGTACAAATAATTGTGCTGGTAGCTTTTCTCCAACTGGGCAGAGAGAATATTTTTCCAAACTAAACCTCAACAATTGCAGAAGTTGCATGACATCAGTGACATTTGTAGGCAAAAGATGTGAAGAAACATGTAAATGACATTTTAACATCATGAACAGGGCGTGTCCTCGCCACTGTGTAGGCGTTAATTATAACTGAAAACAAACAATAGGATCATGTGACACGAACGCACCTCTGCTGCTTGCATCAGGATAAATGAACATGACAGTCCAGGCCTTTGTTTATGCCTGTAATCAAATTCATGGGCATAAAGTACCATCTGTTTATCTGTTCTGGATGAAGTTTAACGGTCACTCCAGCATGTTTTACTCATTCTGACCATTTAAAGAGAATGTATTTTTTTTTTTTTAAGAAAAAAAAAAGATGGCTCTGATTAAAATCACATGATTTCCAAGCACATGGTACTGAAGAATTCACCAAATGTTCTAGAAATGTATTTGCGTGGCAGAAAGAGGAACATTGTGTGTGTTTTTGCTCTACTCTCTTCTGTAAGGGAAATGATCAGTGATTTAGTTCCTCTACTTAAAAATGAACTATGTAGCCAATAACTGATTTCTCTTTGTGACGTATCAGGTATCAATGTACGTACATATATCCTCATTTTCTTAGGAGTTATAAAGGTAATTTCCCAGAAATGTCCAAAGATAAATTATAGTGCATTAGATTAAAATACTGCGATGAATAATTTGGGGTTTTTTATGTTTAGAAAAGTGTATAATCTACTGTTTGGGTTTACTTACTGTGTAAGTAAAAGGTTTTCAGCTGAAGGATGGGAGAATACTTATACAGAGCATGAGAAAAGCAGGGGTCAGGGCTATAATAATTCCCAGAGTGTACAAAAGCTATACTAAAAGTAGGCACAGCCATTCTCTCACATCTCTTCTAGTCTTCAAGACTATTTAAAAATTAGTATGTGAATTTATTTAGTATAGTTTCTGTCAGTAGTGTTACAAGGTAGTCATTACTATTTACAACATTCTTACAGTAATCTTACTTAAACCTATTCAAAAGAGTCAAAAATCCAAACAAAATAACCCGAAATGGTTTATTAAATGCTTTTGTTTGCTCACATAAAAACAACATTTGAATGTTGCATGAACAAGAGGGTGGGAATCGGTCTCAATTCTGAACACCATGAAGAACATAAACTATAATATATAGATGATCTAATTGAAACTCAAACTAGCTAGCAAAGACTAACTAGCTAGCTATCTAGGATAACATTAACTAGCATCTCCAAGCTTTATCTCCGGTTGCAGTTACACTGCTTTATTACAACAGTTGAAGCTATGTATGATTATTACAAAATAAAATAAA